>JAVIWC010009432.1:0-141557 GCA_031894815.1 Creontiades dilutus | reverse complement strand
TATGAAACTAATATTGTGGAGTGAGAAATACTATTTTGTAAATTAATAGACTAACTCGGTTAGAATCCAAACACGAACTGAACTTTTTATTGTAAACAAATAACAAGCATGTGGTTAACAACCACTAAGGTGATAACAATGAATGCAGTAACCACTACATTACCCCCTCCTAACTCTCCTGATTGCCGGTGTACGGAGCTAGACGATCAGCATGAACAATTCTAGCCTTGGTTTTAGGTGGCTTGATCCGGAAGACCACATCCGAGAGACCTTTCATAACTCTACATGGTCCCACCCAGGGACACTGGAGCTTCGGACACTTGCCTACAGCTCTGCGTGGCCATAGGTACCAGACTTCGTCTCCAACTTGATATTTGGGAACAGTAGCTTTCACGTTATAGTGCTTTTGAGCTACTTCAGAAGCTTTTCGTAATTTCTGACGTGCTAGATCATGGATGGATAACAACTGTTCCTGCAATTGCCTAGCATATCCAGACTTTGTAGCAGCCGCTCCTGGGACTGGGACACCATTTAGCAAATGCACTGGTAGCGTGATGAGTCTTCCAAAGTTTAGTTCAGCTGGAGTAAATCCAGTGGCAGTGTGCTCAGTTGCCCTGTATGCCAGAAGTACGCAAGGTAGCCATCGATCCCAATCACGTTGATTTTTATCAACCACTTTTGACAACATGTTCCATAATGTCCTATTGAACCGTTCCACGAGTCCATTGCTCTGTGGCCTTAGTGGACTGGTCCGGGTCTTTTTGATTTGCAGCAGTTCCATAACTTCTTGAAACACTTGTGATTCGAAGTTGGTTCCCTGATCAGAGTGTATCTCTCTTGGGACACCAAATCGAGAAATCACAGTGTCCACCAGACCCTGTGCAACTGTCTCTGCCCGTGTATCTGGCACTGGAAAGGCCTCAGGCCACTTTGTGAAGTGATCGATCACAACAATAATGAATTTATTCCCACGTTCTGTCTCTGGTAGTGGTCCAACAATGTCAATCGCAACTCGCTCAAATGGAACTCCTGAGACAGAACTCTTGAGAGGAGCCTTGTTCTGTCTCCTTTTATCCCCTCTTCTGCCACAAACCTCACAGTTCATACAGTGAATCTTGACATCCCCCTGGAGGCCAGGCCAATAGTACCGAGATCTAATGAGCCCAAGGGTCCTCCGACGTCCAAAATGACCAACAGAGTGTGCCTGATCCAAGATTTCCTGACGGCGGGCCCTGGGAACAATTACTTGAGTGCATACTCGAACTCCAGGGTCATCCTCCCAGATCCGTACCAACACTCTATCTTGAACCTGAAGGGAGTTGAACATTGCCCATAATGTCTTTGTTGAACCACTTTTGTCCATTATGTGTTCCCAGGGGGGACGCTTCCTGGATAAGACCCATTCTCTAACTTCGCGGATCTCATTGTCCTCTGCCTGTGATGCTGACCAGTCTGATGTCTCAGTTTCCAACTGCACTCGACAGGCTGGTTGTTCCAAAGACTTCTGCTCTTGCCTGAGGCAATGTTGACAATCATTTGCGAGACAAGGCCTTCTAGACAGTGCATCTGCATTCTGATGTGCTTTTCCCGGTCTGTGAACAATTTGGTAGTTGTAAGTGGATAAAAACTGAAGCCACCTTGCTAACTGGCCGTCTGGCTCCTTGAAATTTTGCAGCCATTGCAGTGCAGCATGGTCTGACCTCACCAGAAATTTTTCCTCTGCATCCAGCCCAAAGGAGTGAAAATGGCGCACAGCTTTAATTACACTGAGAAGTTCCTTTCTTGTGGCACAATAATTCCTTTCTGGTTTGGAGAGGCATTTGCTGAAATATGAAAGCACTTTTTCTTCACCGTTTTGGATCTGAGACAAAACTGCACCAACTGCTCTGTCACTGGCATCTACATCCAACACAAAAACGGCACCAGGCACAGGGTGGCTTAAAATAGGAGGTTCTGTCAAAGCAATCTTTATGTCCCGGAAAGCAGCCTCACAAGCAGGAGTCCATTCAAACTGTGAATTCTTATCCTGAAGGGTATATAGTGGAGCCATTCGATGGGCAAAGTTTGGAATGAAACATCTGTAGTAAGAACACATGCCCACAAATGTGCGAACCTCTTGACTATCCCTTGGCACTGGCCATTCCTTAACTTTGAGTGTCTTTGCTGGATCTGCTTCTATTCCTTTGCCTGAGATCACAAATCCCAAATAAGTAACCTTCTTAGAAAATAACTCACATTTCTTTGGATTTAATTTAACTCCCTTCTGTCGTAATACACCAAAAACTCGTCTAAGCCATGCCACATGATCATCAAAGGCTGGATTATCCACAAGAACATCATCCAAATACACCTTCACACGCCCCAAGCGGATCTCTTCATGGAGGATTCCCTGCATTGCCCGCTGGAATGTTGCAGGGGCATTACAAAGCCCAAATGGCATGGTCTTGAACTGCCACAATCCACGAGGGGTGCAGAAGGCTGTCTTCTCTCTGTCTTGTTTGGCCATGGGTATTTGCCAGTACCCAGATTGTAAATCTAAGGTAGAAAACCAATGACTGCCAGCCAAGGCACCAGTCAGTTCATCAATTTTCGGGAGTGGATGTGAGTCTTTCCTGGTTATGGCATTCAGGCGTCGAAAGTCGATGCAGAATCTTGTTGAGCCATCTTTCTTGGGAACAAGAACAATAGGGCTCGCCCATGGGCTGTGAGAGGGCTCAATTACACCTGTTTCTTCCATGTCTCGAATAAGTTTATCCACTTCTTCCAACCGATGAGGAGCAATGCGACGGGGAGACTGTCTGATGGGAAGGCTATCACCAACATCAATTGAGTGGGAGAAACCAGTAATACAACCTAGATCTTTTCCCCCAGTGGCAAACACATCAGAAAACTCCAGAAGTAAACTGTGGACCACTCGCTTGTGATATTCTGGAAGATCGGCAGCAGTATTTTCCATCAATTTTTCAATGTGTGCTGGTATTCCGTTGATTGACTTGTCACAGGGTTCATCAAATGGATTGATCTCCTGAAATCCATCTTCCTCATCAGCAACAGTTACAATCCCACATGCCAAGTTACCATCACTCAATGTGTCCAAGTTTTGTCCATCAATTTTCACAGTCCTTGCAGCAGTGTTGATCAAACACTCATGTTTCCCAAGAAAGTCAAGGCCAAGTATGCAATCTTCATAAATTTGAGCTACTAGCACCGTGTGTGACGAATTCACACCATTTCCAAAATCGAATTGCACCTCAGCCTCCCCCTGTACCGGTATGAATTCACCTGAAACAGACCTTAGGGACTGTGATCCTCCAGGCCTCAAGGGAACATAAATACGCTTCATCAATGAGGAATTCATTATTGTTTTAGAGGCGCCAGTATCCACAACAAAGTCACACTTGACCCCACAAATTTTACCTTGTAGAATGAGAGAGGAGCTGGTCGCAACTCGGTAGATAACTGAATCCACCACTTTCCATTCCTCCATATTGTGAGGCCAATCAATGCAGGTCGGTGTGGGCCTCCTCACTCCGGCCTTCGGGCATTTCCCGATGTGGAAGGCTGTGAGGAGGATGGAAATGACTGTGCCTGAAAACTCCATGGTTGAGCAGAAATGGGCAACTGAGCCCCTGCATTCCTTTGGTATTGAGGCACAGAACCAGCCTGTAACATCTGAGCCAAAACTGGTACTGGTGGGTATGGACAGTTATTAGCAATATGTCCGGGTGAGCAACATCTCCAGCACATCGTTTGACGACGTGGCCGTCCGACTAATTTCCCAGGGTTTTTGTTTTCTAGCTGTGGAACTGAAACAGCTCGACTGGTAGGTATCTCAGGTTTGGTTCCTGATGTAGGACGAACTTCCGTTTGATCTTCTTGGATACTACGTACATTAAACGTTAGTTGAGAGGCTTGGGAGATAGTTTCAAATCTCATTGCTACGTCTAAAGCTTCATCCATTGTCTTTGGCCACACGCCTAGAACTTTCTCCTTGACTGATTGTTCGCGAAGACCCTGAACAAAATTATATACAACCATTTCCTCTGCTGGTCCCGTTCTTACAGTTGTTGGCCAAGCCCGGCGAGCCAATGTCTGAACTTCTCGATGATAGGTTGCCACATCTTCTTTCAATAACTGCTTTCTTGTTAAGAGCTGAGTCATGGAACGTTGTGCCCTAGCCTGATGACCAAATCGCTTATTCATGGCCTCAATTAGATTTGAATATGTGCGAGGGTGCTTCACCTCCGGGAGCACTTCCAGGGCTTGACCTGTCAAAGCTTGCACAAGAGCCACGGCCTTTGTGTCGTCATCCCAGCTATTCTTTGCACAGATGTCTTCGAATTGCAGCTGATAAGCTTCCCATTCAATAGTTCCATCAAATGATGTGGGCTTGAAAATAGTAGGGGGCCGGGGCCCAATCCTGGAAGCTGAATCTATAATAACTGTATTATTTTCTGTTGTTGGTATCTGTCCCTGATGAGACACTGATGCCTTAGCTTCCCGAAACTCTCTCAAGAACTGGCTCCAGTCCTGCTGCATAGCAATTCGCAATTCTGCCAGAGAAGTGCTACATTCAGCTCGCAGTTCTTCCATCAAATTTGCCTTTTCCGTTTCCCATAATTGTTGAAATAATTCACTCGGAGAAGGCTGAGCATCTTGAAGACCTTGGGAGGCCTCTACCGCTTGATGAGCCATCGACTGACTTTCACCAATCTCTCCCTCCCCAATAGGCGTCGACCGTGTGTTCACCATTAGCTGCCACCAATATTATGAAACTAATATTGTGGAGTGAGAAATACTATTTTGTAAATTAATAGACTAACTCGGTTAGAATCCAAACACGAACTGAACTTTTTATTGTAAACAAATAACAAGCATGTGGTTATGAAGAAAATGAAACCTCAATACAACAAAATTATGCTGCTTCACTCGGAAGAAGCGCATAGTAATATGTTGGGTGCGTACGATCGTCCAGGCCTGAATATTAAACGTTAACAGGGTAACCAAATTTCTCCACGGCAAACAATTTCTCATCATCAATGTTCCCATTACTATGATGATTTCTCATCATCAAATTTAACATTACTATTATTTTTCTCGTATTTTGAAAAAGGCTAGAAGCCGAAATATAAAAATTAGTGTTGTTTTGTGAATTATTGTTTCTAAAATTTGTACATTTATATATATATTATATATATATATATATATATATTCCCTACCCGTCTCATAACTGGTAAGTCCCTTTTCCTATATTTGCGGTTTCCTAACTAAAACCCAAATTCTCTCTTGATTTCATATCGGACCTATATCGGATTCAATAAATCTATATAAACTCCAATCCGATTTGTTATTCATTAAAAATACCCAATTCACCATTAATTTCTTTAATTTACGCTTGCGAACTCGAAAGATGTATCGTTTATTAACGAAAAATCAAAAACGAAGTTCGATACTTCACGCGAGACAATATCACGAAATAATAATTCAATTAAACATATAAGTCGGGAGCGGAATTACGAACGATGAAGAGCAGGAAAGGATGACAATCGCTATCATATGGTGATAGCCCGAACAAATGATCAGATGTTCGCGTAATAACTTCTCATCTTATGGATGTAGGATGGGTGGTAGGTAACTGAGGAAACTTACATCCCCCCCACCACAAGACAGAAGCCCAAAAACAGCTGCTGTTTCTTCTGGAATAATGTTTTTTTTTAGGTCTATGTTCTTCCTGTTTCTAGTTTTTTTCCTTTTTTTTTCATTTTACAAATGGGATTAGCTTGCAGATATGGTATAATTGATTTGTATGTTTTTTTGCATTTGTTTTTATCGCAAAAATATTTGCAGATTTCTGTTCTGTTATTGGAAAGGGGCCCAACCGGATTTCATCTAATTTACTTCGGTTTAAAGGGTTGGCAACCTCGACATACACCATGTCCCCCACTTTAAAGTCATATATTTTCTTACTGGGCTTTAAACGATTCTTATTTGTTTCATGGTTTTTCAGTGAGTTTAGATACGCCTTTTTTCTATCTGCTTGATAATTTCGAGAGGGTTGTAATTCCGGAGGAACGATATCCAGCATCTGACCATACATCAAATAACTAGGGGTGAAACCTGTCACACTATGAATTGTGTTATTATATTCATACACGCATTTAGCAGCAATAGTTGACCACGCCACTTTCGACTTCAACTCGTTCATTCTACAACGGATTCTGTTAACCAATGTTTGATTGAGTCGTTCGTTTAATCCATTAGATGATGGCATATCCACTGATGTTACTATATGTTGGATGTTCTTGTTAGTTAAATACTCATCAAACTCTGTTGATGTCAGTCCACCATACTGATCCGTAAGTAGCAGACCAATTGGGCTTTCCCCATCAACTTTATCAAGTAGTTTAATAAATTCTTGAGTTGTTTGATTGGCAGAGGTTGAAATATATGCATATCTGCTGAAATGATCCACCAGGAGATGCAAGTAGCGTTTTGTTGATCGTCGCCCACCGAAACCACCTATTGTATCTAACGACATGATTTGGAAAGGTACAGTCGCAGGTCCCAAACGACCCAAAGTACCTTTGTCTTTCTTTATTCTTGTTTTATTGCGAATACATATATCGCATGTTGCACAGTAACATTGAATTAGCTTCTTCATCTTTGGAAAATAATATAAAGGCTGCAGCATATTAAGTATGTGCTTTGTGCCTATGTGTCCATAATATTCATGAGTTCGACGAATAAGATCTTTTCCAAATGATTCTGAAAGACAAATACGCGAACGTTTTCTAACTTTTTTGTAAAAGACTCCATTCTTTCGATCTAACGTTGATGTATCAAGCAAACGCTGGTCATTTTTTATTTCCTGTAATGAAACAACGTTTACTACCTGTAATGAATCAGGAAGTAGTTGGTCCGAATGTTCGAGAACTGGGTTTCGTGAAAGGCAATCTGCTTCAATGTTTGATAGGCCTGGTTTATATATTATCTCACAATCAAATTGCAGAAGGTAGTTTGTTAATTCTCCTAGTTCCTCATCAGTACGTGCTCTTATACGAAGATTCTCTAAAGGCTTGTGATCAGTAAAAACACGAAAGTGTCTACCCAATAACCAATATTGCCAATATCTAATGGCTTCCTTGATCGCGATGCATTCAATATATATGGCCTTTTTCTTCTTTTGCCTGTCATTCAATTTTCTGGAAAAGTATGCTACCGGTTTCTCACTGCCATCTTCTTGTGGTTGTTTTAGCACTGCTCCTATACCTGACACACTTGCATCCGTGAATATATTTATTGGCGCATCTTTGTCAAAGATAGCCAGAACTGGTGAAGTAGTTAAATAGGCTTTTATGTTTTCAAACGTCTCTTGGCAGCAGTCGTCCCAATAAAATTCAACGTCTTTACGTAAGAGATTATGAAAGGGTTCCAACAATCGAGCCGAATTAGGAATATTACTATAAAAATTAACTTTTCCCAAAAATTGACGAATGTTCTTCCGGTTTCTCGGTACTGGGAAATTCTTAATTGCTATTAAATTGTCAGTTAGTGGGCGTACCATATTCTGCCCAATGATATGACCCAAATACTGCACCTCATTGGTCGCAAAAGTGCATTTGGCAAATTTTAAACGAAAACCTTCGGACTGAATGGCTTTTAACAACAATGCAATGTGAATCAAATGTTCTTCAAACGTACGAGAAAAGAGCAGGATATCATCGATATAGTTTGAACAGAAATCCGAAAGGCTATATTTTCGAATTATTCCTGACAATACGCGTTGAAAAACTGCAGGAGCATTTTTTAATCCAAATGGTAAACTAGTCCATTGATAGTGTCCATTACACGTGACGAAACCCGTTTTATACCGATCTTGCCGTCGAAGAGGAATCGTCCAGAACGCCGAATTTATATCAAAACTGGAAAACCATTTACATCCTTTCGTTTGAATAATTAAATCATCTATCAGCGGGAACGGTTGGCTTTCCGGCACTACCAATTTATTTAATTCGCGGAAATCTATACACAATCGGGTTTTAAGTCTCTCGCTTCCTTCTTTTTTATAAGCTAAAGTCACTGGAGATGCAAACGGCGAGTAAGACTCCTCGATAATTCCGTGCTTCAACAATGCAGCCACCTGTGATTCTATCTCTCTTTGATCTTCGAAAGAACACCTATAAGGCCGTTTAGAAACGTAAGTCTCCTCCGTCAATTTAATTTGAGCTTCATAATCTCGTACCTGACCTATATCATATTTATTCTTAGCAAAACAACTGCTATACTTATCTACCAATTCGAAAACCGCATGACGTTTTTCTTTATCTAAATGTTTAGTTTTTATGTTGAACTCGTCAATTGGTAGGTACTCATTCCAATTTATGTACGGGATTCCCACGTCCACATTCCTAATTTCGAGTGAGTTTTTCTGTGTAGCTTGAGATATCTGTAAATTTTCATCTTGGCGCAATCTATAGTCACGGATGCTGTCCAGGCCCAATAAGATATCATAATTAAAGTTTTCTTTATCAACTACAAAAAATCGAGAGATTTTCTCTATTTCAAATATTTTCATTCTTAGGAACACTATTCCTCGAGAGTTATCCTCTCCACTCATTGTTTTATAAGCATAATTTTTATCTATCACATTTGTTGTGAAATTTATGTCGTTAGCTCTAAGTTTCTGTAAAAATGTAGATTTGATCATGGTTATATTCGCGCCAGGGTCGTATAATCCGCGTCCTTCTACATTTTCGACATTTACATAAATTTCAATGAGTGGAGGCAATTTTAGTTTTTTGAATCTTTAACTTCCTCGTTGAAGAGCTGTTCCAACTCGGTATTGTGAGCAATTTTTATATTTTTTTCTTTGAATTTGTAATCTGAAATCCCTAGTTTATTCCGGCAATGATCCTCGGGATGAAATCTATTTTCGTACCCAAGTTTTTCACAGACTGAACAGGGTTTTTTGCATTGTGTCTTGAAGCTACTATAACTTTTACTGGGAGTCTCCGTATCTTTATTAGGAAAACGTTGTTGATGGCCGTTTTCGGGCCGAGCGAAATTAGCAGAACTATTTTTATATTTATTTCCTTTTCCTCCAGCTGTCAACATATTTAATTTCGATAACAATTTTCCCTGAGTGGTAATCTCATTCCTATCCAATTTTTCGTTTATTGACGGTGGCAAGCCTATAATCACTAAGGCAATACGATCTAGTTCAGACATATCTGGGAAGGCTCCTATTAGTAAACTATATTTTTTTATCACAAACTCAGAGTATGTACTGTTTTTCATCCATTTATACTGAACAGCAAACCAAATATCAGACCAACTCTTACCTCCAAATGATTCCAAAAACATCGCAGTCCAATGGTACCAGGTGCTGATTCCAATAAGCGTCCAATTTGATTCGAACCAAGCTGCAGGTGTACCTTCCAAGAATAATCGTAGCGCTTCTACTCGCTGGTTTTGCTGGATGCTCAGACGGTCACACTCTTTCTCGAAGGTCCTTAGCCAAACACTCGCGTCCTGATCGTTCCCAGCAAATTTCCTACATATCATGTCCTTTGTTATTGATTGCATTGACTTGGTCTTTGCTTCACTGACCGTAAGTTCTCCGTCCGCTGGGGGGCTGCCTTCTTCTAGTAATTCATCTTCAAACATAACATTTTCATCTTCGTCTATATAGGTATCTCGAAGACTTCCCCGCAATGTGACATTTACTCTTCGAAATTGTCCACGTAACTTGATACTTGTCATAGCTTTCTTCACTGCAGGCAGCGCACACAGCTCTTTATGGAGCGATAACGGAGCGTTTGTGGTAGAAAATAGGTAAATCTCTTCGCGACCCAGTAACTGGATGGATGTGACAAGGTAAATCGAAGTCTTGGGATCGTTAGGGGAAGCACCTACCGTGATTCGGAACGTTGCTTTTGTTTCGGTCATCTCGCGAAATATTTGGAATATGAGTATCTCATATTAGCAATATTTTGACTATGAGGTATCTCATATTAGCAATATTTTGACTAAAAGGTATCTCATATTAGCAACATTTTTGAATTGAGGTATCTCATATTACCAATATTTCGAATATGAGGTATCTCATATTAATATTATTTTGGAATACGAGAAATCTCATATTAATATTATTTGGAATACGAGGTATCTCATATTAATATTATTTGGAATATGAATATGAGGTATCTCATATTAGTAATATTTGGAATATGAGGTATCTCATATTAGTAATATTTGGAATATGAGGTATCTCATATTAGTAATATTTGGAATATGAGGTATCTCATATTAGTAATATTTGGAATATGAGGTATCTCATATTAGTAATATTTTTGAATATGAGGTATCTCATATTAGTAATATTTTTGAATATGAGGTATCTCATATTAGTAATATTTGGAATATGAGGTATCTCATATTATAGTAATATTTGGAATATGAGGTATCTCATATTAGTAATATTTGGAATATATCATATTAGTAATATATTGGAATATGAGGTATCTCATATTAGTAATATTTGGAATATGAGGTATCTCATATTAGTAATATTTGGAATATGAGGTATCTCATATTAGTAATATTTGGAATATGAGGTATCTCATATTAGTAATATTTGGAATATGAGGTATCTCATATTAGTAATATTTGGAATATGAGGTATCTCATATTAGCAAAATTTGGAATATGAGGTATCTCATATTTGAAATATGAGGTATCTCATATTAATATTATTTGGAATATGAGGTATCTCATATTAGCAATATTTTTGAATATGAGGTATCTCATATTAGTAATATTTGGAATATGAGGTATCTCATATTAACAATATTTTTGAATATGAGGTATCTCATATTAGTAATATTTGGAATATGAGGTATCTCATATTAGTAATATTTGGAATATGAGGTATCTCATATTAGTAATATTTTTGAATATGAGGTATCTCATATTAGTAATATTTGGAATATGAGGTATCTCATATTAGCAATATTTGGAATATGAGGTATCTCATATTAGCAATATTTTTGAATATGAGGTATCTCATATTAGCAATATTTTCTGAATATGAGGTATCTCATATTAGCAATATGAGGTATCTCATATTAATAATTTGAGGTATCTCGTATTAATAATATGAGGTATCTCAAATTCTAAAGATTGTTAATATAAGATACCTCATATTCCAACTTCCTCGTAAATAGTTAAACTTGGATGAGGGATCTATAGATGTTTTTGCCGAAAATCTTCGGAAAATTACATCAGTTTCTTTAAAACTTTTGAAGGATGTAAAAATAAAAGCAAGATTTCTCGACTCCTTTAGGTTTCTCCCAACAAGTCTCTCAAAATTGGTTGAAACATCAACTAACTTCCCTGAACTTGCTAATATATTTCCAAATGATGCTGATAGACGTCATCTTTTGAGAAAAGGAGTCTACCCTTACTCCTGCATAAAACACTGGAATGTTCTGGAAGAAAATTGTTTAATTGTTTACCTCCTAAGGAAGCATTTTACTCTGACCTAACACAAGAAGACATCACTGATGAGGATTATAATCACGCTCATGCCGTTTGGAATCATTTCAAAATTCAAAAATTTAATGCAATATGCAGAATTGTACTTGAAGTTCAATATTCTTTTGTTAGCAGATGTTTATGAAAATTATCGTAACGTTAGCCGGCTTCATTATCAAATAGATCCATCCTGGCATTTTACATCTCCCGGATATTTTTTTTGGGAGGCTATCTTAAAGAAGACAGGAGTAAAACTGGAAATTCTCAAGGATATCGATATGCTTCAGTTTATTGAAACAGGTATCAGAGGCGGGATTACCCAATGTGTCAAGAGACACGCTGTAGCAAATAATCCACAGATACCAGAAACATACAATCCCTCAAAACCGTCTAATCACATTATATATAAATCTTGATGTGAACAACCTTTATGGATATGCAATGGGGCGTTCACTTCCATACGGTGAATTCAAATGGATTGATGACATACAGTCCATAGATTACTACAATCTTGATGTGAATGGTGAGTATGGATATGTTTTTGATGTTGATGTAGAATACCCTGAGCATTTACATGATTTACACTCGGATTTACCTTTTTTTCCCGAGTCATTGTGTCCTCCTGATGGTAAAGTTAAGAAGCTATTAACAACATTACATAATAAGAAACACTATGTGACACACCATTTAAACCTTTGTCAAGCTCTTGAGAAAGGCTTAAGAATTTCTAAAGTTCATAGAATCCTACGTTTCAAACAATCTAATTGGATCTATGATTACATGGATTTCAACACTGCTCTGAGAGCAGTTTCAACGTCAGATTTTTTAAAAGATTATTATAAATTAGCTAACAACGCAGTATTTGGTCGGTCAATGATGAACAAGCGTCATTTTAAAGATTTCCGGCTAGTTTTAAAATTATCAGCAAAGCCTACTTTTGTAGATCGATACATATTTCAAGAAGATCAGATATTGGGTGTGAGTATGGATAGACGAAAAGTCTTGTCTGATGCTCCAATCTATGTAGGGTTCACTATCTTAGAAATTTCTAAAGAATATATGTGTAGGTTATTTTACGACACTCTTAGACCAGCTCTAGGAGGAGTACATAACGCAGATTTAGTTTATATGGACACCGACGCCTATATTTTGGATATGAAGTCAACAAACATTTATAATTCTTTGAAAACGAATCTTTTTAGAATTTATGGATTTTAGTGACTACCCTAAAGAACACCTCTGTTTCTCAACAGAGAATAAGAAAGTGGTTGGTAAGTTGAAGGATGAGACAAAATCTCTCACCACTAAAGAGGTGGTAGCTCTTAGACCTAAATTGTATAGTATTAGCTTTTGCAAGTAAATATATTATGAGATGTAAGGGAGTTGAAAAAACTTGTGTTAGGAAAAATGTGAAATTTGAAGATTTCCTCAAAACTTTGAAGGAACACAGTGTATTATACTGTAATTTTTTAGGAAGATAACTTCCAAATTACACAACGTCACAACAACCGAGCATTGTAAAGTTGGTCTCTCATTTTTTTTTTTTTTTTTTTTTTTTTTAATGATAAACGGATGATTCTGGAAGACGGCGTACACACTATTCCTTATGGTTACAAAGGTTCAAAAGAAATCAAACTCATAAATCGATAATAGTTGTTATGTCTCAACTACAATTAATATGTATATAAATATGTCACTTACATAAATACAATAATAATTACAGTTATATCTACTACTTTAATGTGATATTGAATACAATAAAATATATATAGTTTTGACAAAGGCAGTAGCCGAAATATAAAAAATAGTTATGTGGTGTTAATTTCAGTGTTATCTTTTGTTTTATTTTTGATTGTACAATTGCTCCAGTAGAGCCATCCTATTCCAGTGAATAATACCAAGTGCCATAGCACCAACCTTCCAGTTTCAAACAGTGTTCAATCTATTCTGTGTAACTTTCGTAAATTGCTGCTTCCCAATTCGACGCTCAAAGAACAAAAATGAACCCAGTAAGTGCTTGGCTTCAGAAAATTTATTACTACTCCAGAAAAATTGCTCGTTGCACCAGTCATATTGAGTTTCTCAAGAGGTGTTTACAAATGGGTGTGGTCCCAAATGGTCTGCGCTTAAAGATTCCAATTCAAGCGGCTCCTCCTTCCATGCGAAATTCATTAATCCGTTTTGGCCATGACTTATCGATCCAATTCACCCAAAAATTACTTCAAGAGTACTTGATAGTTCATGAGGAATATTTGACAAAGAACTTGATACCTCTAATTAACATAGTCACTCAAACCGACCCAAGGTTAGTGTCAAGGATAAACATGATTTTAATTGAAGCCAACCAGAGCTTGGAGTCATTTCGCCATCACCATCTTCTTAAATTGTCAAAGCTATACCTCAGCCAATTAAGAAATGGAGTGTCTTTACCGAGACATCGTTTGGCTACCCACATTCCTCATGTTCCTCTGGCAACCCCAAGTCCTTCTGGAGCTTCGTGTGGTCAAACAAATGATCATCCTCAGTCTCATGGATCCTTATCAACGGCATGTGGCCAACCTCCAACTAATGTTTCTTCTACAACGGTATCAGATAGTGTAAACATTGCACCTGGGAATAATGAAATATGCAACCTTTCTTCTCGAGAGCTTACTGAGACTGAACGTAAGGTGTTGTCAAAAGGACTTAACTTCACTCCCACACCTAAGGTCGACCATATCCTGCTCCATGAAGATATACAGGCGTTCTGCAGGAGACTTCGGTTGAAATATTACTGGGAAGTGATTGAAAAAGAAGACCCTAGTTCTGCTAGATCAAGTGACGAACTACATCCTTCGTTGCACAAATTTAAGGACCCCTCAGAGTTCGATCCTCCACGTTTACCACCGACCCATCCGTTAGAAAAGTTTATATCTCAGCTGTTGCAACGAACTTCGAATCCCTCATTCCTCAATTCCCTGACCCCTAGGGATAATTTGTCTGTAGATGAGCACAAGGCACTAGGGATTATCAAGAGGGACGAGAATATAAAAGTAATGCCAGCAGACAAAGGATCAACGGTGGTAGTGATGAACTCAGTTGACTACCGAAATGAAGCCCACCGGCAGCTCTATGACACACGTTTCTACAAGCAACTTGATTCCGATCCAACACAGACATTCTTAAAAGAAATAAGGGGTTACATCAAGCATAACAAACATATTGAACAGCTCTCTGCGGCAGATGTTCAAGCATTAGTTCCCAGCAATCCAAGGTGCTCCGAGTTCTACATTCTTCCCAAAATCCATAAGGAGTACTCCCTTCCTGATCGACTACCCCCAGGACGCCCGATTGTAGCAAGCTTTGGTTGTATCACAGAAAGGATATCCGCCTATGTTGACCATCATCTGCAACCCCTTGTCAAAAATCAGCCCTCTTATGTAAAGGACACTAATCATTTTCTCACCATTCTCCAAGAGTCGCAACTCCCTGATACCACGGATCACCCAATCATCTTGGCAACAGTTGACGTATCCTCACTATACACGGAAATCCCCCACGACGAGGGCTTGGCAGCAATCACACATTATTTAGACCAAAGAGCCCTCCCACATAAACCTTCAACTTCGTTTGTAGTCACGCTTGCAAATTTTGTTTTGACCAAAAACGTATTCAAATTTGAAAATCAACTTTTCCTGCAACAAAAAGGTACAGCGATGGGTACCAGAATGGCACCATCTTATGCGAATCTGTTTATGGCTCATCTCGAACAAAGATTCCTTTCGTCTCAGACGCTTGTACCTTTAATTTGGAAAAGATTTATTGATGACATTTTTTTGGTTTGGATTCACGGAGAAGAAACCCTGAAGGAATTTCTGAGTGCTCTAAATTCCGAATTTTCAGTTAAATTTACATGGACATATTCCAC
Source organism: Creontiades dilutus (assembly GCA_031894815.1). NCBI lineage: Eukaryota > Metazoa > Arthropoda > Insecta > Hemiptera > Miridae > Creontiades > Creontiades dilutus. The sequence continues at coordinate 126,115 of JAVIWC010009432.1, read as the reverse complement.
AACTACATCGACGTTTCTCGATGTCAATATACACCTCACTGGTACTACGCTATCCACCTCTGTTCACATCAAATCGACAAACAAACAATTATACTTACATTATGAAAGCTGCCACCCTCGTCACACTAAACAATCTATACCAAGAGCTCTCTCCATCAGGGGTCACCGAATATGTAGTGAGGAAAAGGACAAGAAGTCTTATTTGAAGAAATTGACGGATAAACTCATTACAAGGGGGTATCCAGCAAGACAAATAGAGAAAAGGATAATTCCATCTCATGTTGCTTATCGCCCAGGAGTCCGTAATCACAACGAAAAAGTCCACCTCACTACAACATTCTTTTTCGGCATTGAGCGCTTGAACATCATATTGAAAGACATTTATCCGCTCCTCTCCTCAAACCCCATTACTAAAACAGTTTTTCCAAATTCACCCACACTATCATATCGTCAGGCATCATCCATTGGGGATATACTCACACACCGCAGAACAAAGACGAATGATCCAGTTCCCAAAGGGCTACATCCTTGCAAGAGACAAAGATGCAAAGTTTGCCCCCTTGTAATAGAGGAAGCAGTTTTCAGCTCGGCCAACAACTCCAACTCATACGCATGCAAAGGGTCCGCAGAATGCCAGACACCAATGTGTGTGTATGAGTTGCTTTGCAAAGAATGCCCTGCTTTCTACGTGGGAAAAGCTGAAACCCAACTCAACCTAAGGGTGAACAACCATCGTGCTTCAGTGGTGAGAGGTGATAACGATCTACCCGTGAGTCGGCATGCAATGTCCCATAATGCATCTTTCGATGATTGTTTCGGCATAAAAATTCTGCGAAAAATGAAACCCCAAGAAAACAAAAGGATGCTACATCAATCGGAAAAAGCTCATTGCAACGTTTTGGGTGCATTCGACTCACCAGGGCTTAACATTAGAAAATAACAAGCAACGCCCCATGGTAACCCGAGCATCTCTTTCGACGTCGTCAACTCCCAAAAATCATTCTTTCTTAGTTTTGACAAAGGCAGTAGCCGAAATATAAAAAATAGTTATGTGGTGTTAATTTCAGTGTTATCTTTTGTTTTATTTTTGATTGTATGCATCTGTTGTTGGAGGGAACACCGACTTGCCTGTGAGCCGTCATGCCACAGCGCATGGAGAAACTTTCGATGAGTGTTTTGGAATCAAAATTTTGAAGAAAATGAAACCTCGAGACAACAAAATTATGCTGCTTCACTCGGAAAAAGCGCATAGTAATGTGTTGGGTGCATACGATCGTCCAGGCCTGAATATTAAACGTTAACAGGGTAACCAAATTTCTCCACGGCAAACAATTTCTCATCATCAATGTTACAATTTCCCATTACTGTTATTTTTCTCGTATTTTGAAAAAGGCTAGAAGCCGAAATATAAAAATTAGTGTTGTTTTGTGAATTATTGTTTCTAAAATTTGTACATTTATATATATATATATATACATCTTCAGGATTTGGCCACATGGCGAGGAAGAACTTCAGTCGTTCTAAACGATTTGAACTCCCGCTACTCTGTGACGTTCACATGGACATTCTCTAGGTCGTCAGCTACATTCCTCGACGTGGACATTGAGGTGAAGGATGGAAACCTCTCGACCAGTGTGCACATAAAGCCTACTAACAAGCAGGTTTACCTGCACTATGAGAGTTGTCATCCTCCACATACAAAGCGGTCTATCCCAAGATCTTTATCCGTTAGAGGCCATCAAATATGCAACAGCAGGGGGAACTTGGAAGGCTACTTGTCTGACGTTGAAAGAAAGCTGATAGAGAGAGGTTACCCAAGAACACAGAATGGTTCCATCCCACGTGAAGTACCAACAAAAGGAACAGCCATCGAGTGATTGAGTTCCACTGGTGACATTCCAGCCCACTAACAGAAGAAGTATTTCGGGACGCACCTCGAATGACCTACCGACAGGGGAAGAACCTGGGTCAAATACTCTCACACCGGCATCCAGTTGTTCAGCGTGTCAATCACCAACAACCAGGTCTCCATCCATGCCAAAGACCAAGGTGTAAGCTCTGTGAGTTGGTCATTGAGGACTCTAATTTCAGCTCCCCCAACAACACGCACTCATACAAGTGCCAGGGATCCGCAGAGTGTCAGTCACAGATGTGCGTGTATCAGCTGATTTGCAGGAAGTGCGAGGAAGATGACTCAAGGAGCTTCTATGTGGGTAAGGCATCCCAACTGAACTTGAGGATTAATAACCACAGAGCTTCCTTGAGTCAGTCACAGCAACGACCAATAAAGCTCCACGCAAGAACGCATGGTCATGCTGTCACGTTCAACGAATGCTTCGGTGTCAAGGTGTTGAAGAAGATGCCAGAAAACACCAACGACCGACTACTTCAACAATCCGAACGTGCCCATAGGTGGGTACTGGGATCAAATCGACCTCCTGGGCTCAACATCAATGATTAATTAAATCCAACGCAGCCAGCAAGAAACGTTGGATACGAGTTCGACACCTGGGAATTTCCAAAAACACTCTTTCTTCTAATTTTGACAAAGAATAATCGAAATATCAAAAAAAAGTGAACTTTTCCTCTTTATTTTGTATATATATATATATATATATATATATATATATATATATATATATACAAATTTCAGATATATATATGTGAGAGAAATTCTACGATGGGCCTACCACTGTTGGTCTCCATGCGGTTCACCCTGCAAGTTCGAATACTAAGGGAATGACATTTTGACTCGAGCAGTACCTACGTCTGACTCGGGCGGTAGTTATGGTGGTTTCTACGCAGGACGGTCTATGTATGATTCGATTACGAGCTGTTGTGTTGTCAGGGAGTTCCGCGGCCTATCTTGTTATAATTCAAAGTTATTTCTCATCATTCATTTTAAATACAGTGTTAATTCGTTTTTGACGAGTGTTTGATATTTGTTCGACCCCTTTGTTCGCATCAGAAGTGGGATCAACGACTCAGTTTGCCAAGATCATGGACTCAGATCGCCAAGAAGTCGATGTAAAGGACGATGATGTTGAGATGTCTTCGCCGGGAACTCCACGTACTGATATGAAGGATCATATAATTGATTTATTGGAAGCGCAGAATCGTGAGATGGCCCAACAAAATCGTCGAATGGAAGAGTTACTTCGAATTGCGTTGCAACCGTCGCCGAACACTTCATCATCCCGGAATTACCTAATTGAAACACCGCGACCAAGACTCCCAAAATCATTTCTTCTCCAATTTTTCTGTGATCAAGATTTTTTCGAAATATTAGAAAACTTTTTCCGCTATTCTATATACTTGTCTAAATTTCTTTCTCTTAAATAATTGATACTATAAATATATATATATATATATATATATATATATCTGTATCTGTATGAGATATATATATATCTGTTCTTTTCTCGTTCTTACCTTGTGTAGCTCGTTAAATTAACCCCCTCCTTCTTTCTTCGGAAAATTACCAAAAACCCTATCAATCGACTTTTGTCAACTTATTATTTCTATTTCGTTTGTCTTCAGACTTTTTCATTTTTTCTCAGCTATCGCTCAGGTTTGTTTTTCTTTTTATTTATATTACTCTTTTGCTGCTTTAGCATACGATTCTTTCTTTTCTCTTTTTCCCTCGAGGACAGGCGTTTTCTTTTATTATTTCGCATCATTATATTTTTCTTTTCCTTTCAGTTGTTTGTATCATTTTGTTTCCTTGTTTTTGACTTCTCTTTTGAGAAAAGTGAAGTTTATTTCTCACTTAGGTAGTGAGTGGTAGCAGAGTCTGCACTGTGGCAATAGTGTCTATTACTGTCGTTTTGACTGTAATACTTGCTATTGTCTTACCAACAGAGAATGAACATCCAATGATGCTGGTATCAGTTGATGTGTGCTCTTTGTACACGGAAATCCCGCATGAACAAGGATTGGCAGCGATGACACATTTTTTAAATTTGAGAGAACCACCACACAATCCATCAACATCATTTATAAAAGGTTTGGCAAATTTCGTTCTAACTAAAAATGTGTTTAAATTTGAAGACAAGCTTTTCCTCCAACAACATGGCACTGCCATGGGTACAAGAATGGCGCCATCATATGCAAATTTGTTCATGGCCCATTTAGAGCAAAATTTTCTCTCATCACGCACACTTCAGCCTATAATTTGGAAGCGATTCATTGATGACATATTTTTTATTTGGACTCATGGGGAAGAAACGCTAGAGGAATTCCTAAGGGATTTAAATTCACAATTTTCAGTCAAATTTACATGGACACACTCGACTTCAGAAGCCACATTCCTCGATGTGAACATCAAATTAACAGATGGTAGACTCGCCACCTCAGTACACACAAAAGCCACAAACAAGCAATTATATTTACATTACGACAGCTGCCACCCTCGCCACACAAAACATTCCATTCCAAGAGCACTTTCACTAAGGGGTCATCGCATTTGTAGTGAGACACGTGACAGAGAAGCGTACCTGAAAAACTTGGAGAACAAGCTGCTGACAAGAGGATACCCTACAAAAGTGGTTAAACAAAAAATTATCCCTTCTCACGTTGAACACCATCCTACACCACGAAACACGAAGGATAAAGTTCTCCTGACAACCACATTCTTTTTCGGCATTGAGAAGATGAACCAAATTCTAAAAGATCTCTACCCACTCCTCTCGGCTAATTCGACCACAAAAAAAGTTTTCCCAGAAGTACCGTCAATGTCCTATCGACAGGCCTCGTCAATCGGAGACATTTTGTCTCATAGACGATCGGAGAGAGCAACACCACCTGCAAGAGGTCTACACCCTTGTGGCAAGAGACGGTGTAAAGTTTGCCCCATAGTTGTCGAGGACGAGCTGTTCTCATCGGCCAACAACCCCAACTCGTACAGATGCAAAGGATCGGCTGAATGCCAAACACCAATGTGTGTGTACGAGTTGACATGTAAGAAATGTCCTGCATTTTACGTTGGCAAGGCTGAGACAGCTCTAAATCTCAGGGTCAACAACCACAGGGCATCAGTTGTCGGGAGGAACGCCGATTTGCCTGTGAGCCGTCATGCCACAGCCCATGGCGAAACATTCGATGAGTGTTTTGGCATCAAAATTCTCAAGAAAATGAAACCTGAAGAAAACAAAATTATGCTGCTTCACTCGGAGAAAGCACATAGCAATGTGTTGGGTGCGTACGATCCTCCAGGACTGAATATTAAACGTTAGCAAGGCAACATTTCTCCACGCAAAACAATCTCTCCACATCAACATCAAAATTTCCCATTACAGTTATTTTTCTCGTACTTTGAAAAAGGCTAAAAGCCGAAATATAAGAATTAGTATTGTGATGTAAATTGTTGTTGCTAAAAAAATTTTGTACATTTATATATATATATATATATATATATATATATATAAATTTTTAGAAACAATAATTCACAAAACAACACTAATTTTTATATTTCGGCTTTTAGCCTTTTTCAAAGTAACAGACAAATAACTGTAATGGGAATTTTTTTGGCGTTGATGTGGAGAGATTGTTTGCCGTGGAGAAATATTGTTATATATTTAATGTTTAGTCCTGGAGGATCGTATGCACCCAACACATTGCTATGCGCTTTCTCCGAGTGAGGCAGCATAATTTTGTTTTCTTCAGGTTTCATTTTTTTTCAGAATTTTAATACCAAAACAATCATCGAATGTTTTGCCATGCACTGTGGCATGACAGCTCACAGGCAAATCGGCATTCCTTCCGACAACTGACGCCCTATGGTTGTTGATCCTGAGATTTAGAGCTGTCTCAGCCTTTCCAACGTAAAATGCAGGACATTTCTTACATGTCAACTCGTACACACACATTGGTGTTTGGCATTCAGCCGATCCTTTGCATTTGTACGAGTTGGGGTTGTTGGCCAAAGAGAACAGCTCGTCCTCGATAACTATAGGGCAAACTTTACATCGTCTCTTGCCACAAGGGTGTAGACCTCTTGCAGGTGGTGTTGCCCTATCCGATCGTCTATGAGACAAAATGTCTCTGATTGACGAGGCCTGTCGATAGGAGATTGACGGAACTTCTGGAAACACCTTTTTTCCTCGTCAATCAGAGACATTTTGTCTCATAGACGATCGGATAGGGCAACACCACCTGCAAGAGGTCTGCACCCTTGTGGCAAGAGACGATGAAAGTTTGCCCTATAGTTATCGAGGACGAGCTGTTCTCTTCGGCCCAACAACCCCAACTCGTACAAATGCAAAGGATCGGCTGAATGCCAAACACCAATGTGTGTGTACGAGTTGACATGTAAGAAATGTCCTGCATTTTACGTTGGAAAGGCTGAGACAGCTCTAAATCTCAGGATCAACAACCATAGGGCGTCAGTTGTCGGAAGGAACGCCGATTTGCCTGTGAGCCGTCATGCCACAGCGCATGGCGAAACATTCTATGATTGTTTTGGTATTAAAATTCTGAAAAAAATGAAACCTGAAGAAAACAAAATTATGCTGCTTCACTCGGAGAAAGCGCATAGCAATGTGTTGGGTGCATACGATCCTCCAGGACTAAACATTAAACGTTAACAGGGTAACAACATTTCTCCACGGCACACAATCTCTCCACATCAACGCCAAAAAAATTCCCATTACAGTTATTTGTCTGTTACTTTGAAAAAGGCTAAAAGCTTAAATATAAAAATTAGCGTTGTTTTGTGAATTATTGTTTCTGAAATTTGTACATTTATGTATGCTCTTGTAGAGCCATTTCTTTATATTGAATTATATATATATATATATATATATATATATATATATATATATATATATATATAGTTTCTGATAAAATTATTTTGAAAGAAATTTCACATATAAAATTATTTTGAGAGGAAAGAAGAATTTGATATTTCGATTATAAATCTTTGTCAAAATTAGAAGAGAAAATGCGGATTAACAATCATAGAGCTTCTCTAAACCAGGATCGTCCACTGCCAATAAAGCTGCATGCAAGGACTCACGACCCAACCATCACATTCAACGAATGCTTTGGGGTCAAGGTCTTAAAGAAGATGCCTCAACCAACCAACGACAGGCTGATGCAGCAGTCAGAACGGGCTCATCGGTGGGTACTGGGATCAATGCGAGCTCCTGGTCTCAACCTCAATGATTGAACATCATATGACGCCATGTTATGTTTATGTGGTGACAAGCATCCATGGTTCCTCCTCGCCCATCATTCAAAAAAACCAATTTTCTCTTCTAATTTTGACAAAGATTTATAATCGAAATATCAAAATCTTCTTTCCTCTTTTATATGTGAAATTTCTTTCAAAATAATTTTATTGAGTATATAGTTCAGTAGAACAATAACCAACAAGTGTTTATATATGAATATAAATATGTGAAAGTAAGTACCTCTTTAAATACTCATACTCACGTTTATAGCTTGAAATAAAGTCATCAGACAATATCATATTGTATCTCCTTGGTAGGGTATATACAATAACTATTTCTCCATCCAGCAAAAGTATCACTTGAGTCTGGATTCCATACAGACCCGTTCTACGTTCAAATGTTTTTATTAGGTACACTTTCCCAATCGTTAAATCCAGTAAACTTCCATACGTTTGTGGCTTAGCTTGTATACTTATGGATTTCAATATTAATTCTAAATCTTTTCCTCCACGTTTGGCCATTCTAAAAAATAAAAAAGTTAAATAACGGTTATTTTAATCCTTTGTTAGTTGGATTTCATATTAAAAGGTATGGTCAATTTCATACAATGAAGTTAGATGATGTGGAAAACGTAAATTAAATATAGACTTACTTTAGTTCGTGTGCAAAATAATGAAGATCTGATGTAGGATGAAATGGTCTGTTCGCACAAAATAATTTGGACGATATGGTATAGATGTGCGAGTATCTATGTAAGGGTCACTTATTTTCAAAAAACTTTGAAAAATGGTCGAAGGTTCTCAAACAAAAAATAACTTTAAACCATTAACCAAATTCAGTTTTTACTTTATTTAGGAACATGTAACTGTAAATTTTCGTACTTTATCTGAAACTCATAAATATTCCAATTTTGTTCTAATTCAGCTTTTTTTATCAATGTTTATAATCAACTGTCTGTCAGTCATTCTAATTTTCGACATATCTGTTTGACCCGATGTAAAAAGAAAACCAGTTCTCATTAAAAAATTTTGAGATTCATTATCCAAATGAAATTCTTCATGAGGAGAATGAATTAAATCAAACCAATTTGGTGCTTCATGAACCTTACGTTCAAGTTGAAATTGAATAATATGTTGAGGGTCAAACAAATATTTCGTAATTGTTTTATAGTCGGTCATTCCGTAAATACTTTTACACCCGTTTTTTAGGTCTTCGATCCAAGTTCTATGTGCTCTATCCGACTCTGTGATAAATAGCGACACATAGTACTCTCTTAACATTATTTCCACATATGCCAAGTAGATTCTTATTTCTTTAATATAAATATTTCGGACAAAATCTATTGGCAAATGTGGGAACATAGATGTTAATTTGAAATCGAAGATGGTTTCATATTCTTTTTTATTAACTATATGATATCGGTCACATAGCATTGCTTTATATGATTTTCTATGGATTGGGCAAAAAGTGGGAGACTGTGTCGCGTAAGTTTGTCGGTATACAGGATGGTTTACTATTTGACTACATAAGCAATGCTTGTGTGGATTTCAAAAAACATGAAACCAAAAAAAGAAATTACGGGTTTATACATGTTAAAAAATATTAGCAAAAAAAAAAATATGGTATAAAGAGTAACTTAAAGTTCTTAGAAGTTTGAGAAGTTTCCGATTAAAGAACGAGAGAACAGTATTTGTAAATAGAAATAGAACCACTCAATCCTTTTACCGTCAGTAATATACTGAAGAATAAGCCTACATCGAACGTTGTAAAATACCCTCTCCACGATCTGTGATGTTTCTTTTTTCTTTTTTGCTGTCGCGGATTGAGGGAGCCTCTGCTGATTCACGTTTTACTCTCCGATCTTGTTACTGAAGGGGGGATTCAGGTGACATGCCCGCAGTTCATCGCTGACAATTTTCTCATCATAACTCACGGTGAAGCTCCTCCATGGTTCTGAGCTTCTAATACTATTCTTCTTTAAAACGTGAGTAGAAACGTTGGTCCACCCCCGAAAAATATTTGGAACGTTTGAAAAACTCAATACTTGTGTTCAAATCATCGTTAGCTTCAAAATGAATCCAAACTCGAAGGTGCTACGTTAAACCAATTGCCAAATTGTTGGTCCACCCCCAAAAATGATGATTTGGGATGTTTATCGTATTGTATTCGGTATCTCCCAATCAATGCCTTTCAAATGAGCCCAAACTCGAAGATCTCACGTTGAAGCAATTGCCTAAATGTTGGCCCACCGCAAAAATAAAAATTTGGGGTGTTTATTTTATCATATTTGTACTTACCGAATCAATAGCTTTAAAATTAGCTCAAACTCGAAGGTTCTACGTTGACTTAAGTGCCCAAATTTTGGCCCACCCCCAAAAATAAAATATTTGAAGTATTTATTTTATCATATTTGTACTTACTCACTGAATCAATAGCTTCAAAATGAGCCCAAACTCAAAGGTTCTACGTTGACTTAATTGCCCAAATTTTGGCCCACCCCCAAAAACTAATTTTGAGTTTTGGCCCCCACCGCTATCCTCAATCTGATGTGACGTCAGGGATGACAGGTTGTTAGATTGATAACTAGATTGACCGTTACCAAGAGGTCTAAGGGTGGGGGAATAAGGAGGGAATTCAAATTTGAATTTTTAGCTGGAAACCCCCACTACTATTTCCCATGACCTGACAACTCTAATGTAGATAGGTGCGGAAGGTGGCCTCACCATGACGTCAACATGACGTGACGTCAGCAAGATGGCCGACCTCTTACTAGCTGATTTCATGTTAACTATACTCTTAATTTGATTCAAAAAAAGGCGGTAGTTTCAAAATTAGGCGGGTTATCAACTGCTGATGTGAGGTTACTGTGAGGTTACCTATCAGCTGTGATGGGAGGAAAGAGGACTGTTTGAGAATAGGCGGGAACCCAATTTCAAAATTTTTAGGGAAACAGGTGATGTGAGGTTACCTATCAGCTGTGATGGGAGACGGGAGGGAAGGGGAAAGTTTGAAAATAGCCGGAACTTTATCTTAAAATTTGGAGGGAAACCCCCCACTTCTGTTGTCAAATATCCATGGAGGAAGTACCTAAATATTTTATTGCATGGAACTAAATTAATTCCACCTACAAGTTCCATGCATGGACTAAGTCCTAGACTCTACCACCTCTTGGGAAAAAGGGGAGAGAAAATATCCATAGAGAAAGACCTATTCTATTGTATGGATCCTATTAATTTTCCTAGCTCCATGCTAGCATCCAAATTTTCCATCTGTTTTGTTGGCCACACTGATTGAGCTATGGCGGCACACCTCTTATCAGTCAGCTGGTGATACGCAACTGATAACAGTGATATGCAACTGATAACAGTGATACGCAGAATCCCCATTTTTATACTACTTGGCGTATGGAAAATACTTAAGGAATTTACAACACTAAGAGAAAATACGGGACTGTGCAGCATCTTCACTTTCCGAGAAGAAGCAACTTTGGTGTTTGGAGTTCCAATTGCTTCTTGATGATTGAATATTTCCTAATAGCGAAATAGGCAACAGGTTAACTTCAGCTCATAGAAACATCCCGAACTTCATTCCCTACAACCTCATGCCCTACAAATTGATGAATAACTCCAAATTGTAGGGAATGAGGGTGGATTGTAGGGACTGAGGGCTGCATATATACGTATACATATCTTACAATCGCCCTCACTCCAGGAGACCACGTTTTGATTGAATTTAACTGCACTGCCAAGGAGGCTGCATTACCATTTTGCTACGTATGATGCATCGAAAAAATGTACGATGACAGCACCCTAATGGGCTTCGGACCTTCAAGAACTCTATGACTGAATTTGTGATTCAAGATAATGATACCTCCTTCATAAGTCAAAATAATATTATAAGCGATGGCTAATTTTGAAAAACTCAAATAAGCTGAAGGGGTCTGGAATATTCATCGCTTCTTCTCGCAAGGAACATGCCAAGCTGATGGTGATACGGAAAGAACTAATAAAACGTAAGGGTGACCAGGTGACAGCATTTGTCAGAGATGATTCTCTCATCGTGAATAGGGAACGTTTTTACTGGAACCCTGAAAATGGCCAAGCAAATCGCACAGAAGCAACGCATGAATTATTTAGCCTTACAGGAGAGGACCTAATGGAATTTGTAAAAGCTTTGAAGAATGGGTCGGTACCCAAATCATCCAGGATGGAGTTGGACAATCAAGAGAGACCATAGGATTTAGCGGATTGTCATGTGTCAAGTTTTGGAATTACGCCGTTCAATGTAAATGTTTTGAAACAGAGAGTGAAAGACCCTAATTTTGCATTCTTTATTAATCAATATAATGTTTTTGTTCTCATTGTAACGCATATACTGGAATGCAATACTTCGAATTATGATAAATATTTTTGTGATTTTAAATTGTGTTCGATTGCGGCGAAGAAGCAGTCAATATTTTGAAGAGCTATTCGAGGTTCTCTTAGGGTATAAGAAGCATACAGTTTATGGTGCGGAATTCAGCGTAATAGATGCCTACCAAAAATATTGGGGAAGGAATGTGTCAAGTATAACGTGTTTTGGGTGACTGATTTGGACTCATTGATCAATAAATATGGCTTAGCGAAAGATAGAATGAAGATGTTCAGCCGTGGAATCGGGATTCTGTTGGGATGCTGAAATTCATCGATGAAAAGTACCATGAGCATTTTATGAGTAAGGTTTTGGTGTCTGAAAGGCATCAGCAGTACCGAGAACTCCGGACCAGCCTGAGAGTAGTTGTCGTGTCCCTGTAAAGCGTTAATGTAATTGAAAATGCTTTCCATTTCACCGCGCAGTGCACAGCACGCACTATGGTTAGGCGTAAATGGCTTGAAAAATCGGTGATTTGCCAGGAGGGATATATGCATCTTTCGGAGAGGGCAGAGGTTAACCTTGCTAGATATTGTAGGGTAGTCTGGCAACTCCGTTTAAGAGCCATTGCTGAATACAATCTTTAGTTTGTAGGGTCGTTTACGTACATAGTTATAAAATGTGTAAATGTATTTATTGGAAAAGATTGTATGAATCTTTTATATTATTCGTATGCTAGTAATACTATCTATTACATCACGATTAATAATCAATTTAAAACAACAAAATATGTTGAAATCATCTGTTGATCCTAAAGGATCAAGATTATTAACGTGACTCTCCATATCCATTGTACAATTTTTTTATTTTCCCAAATAAAGCATGTCTCTCTCTCTCTCTCTCTCTCTCTCTCTCTCTCTCTCTCTCTCTCTCTCTCTCTCTCTCTCTCTCTCTCTCTCTCTCTCTCTCTCTCTCTCTCTCTGATATTATAAGCGTTCTTCCAGTGCCTAAGTTCTCGGTAAAATTTATGTTGAAGAGCAATAATGTGGGTGATTTTGTAGAGAGATTGAAACCCTTTTTTTCTCGTACTATACCCATGATTTTGAAGACGCTTTAGTCTTAATGTGACTTGGTGCCTTACTAGTTTCTAGGATTTACAGAATATCTGATATTGTTTTTACTTTTACCGCTTTCTGCATTCATTCTCTTTTCTTGTCAATTTTCGTTACCTACCTTCCAGGTGATTAAGAATAGACCATAGGTTTCCCTATTTGTTTGTGATAGTTATGTAACTTAGAGGGCTGAATTTTCAATTTCTTTCATTAAATTACCTTGCTAAATTACAAAAATTACGAGTGCCTGTGATTTTTTATGATTATCAGTATTATAAAAAATGCTAAATGGGTTTGACACTTGATATGGATGTGCTCGGTGCAGAGGAACATTCCGCACGATTTGCAGGAGTATCTGGCGTCTGTGGTCCGTGTAGAAGGGTTTGCACTTTTTCCGCTTCTTCTTTTCTTTCTCTTCAGTCCTGTCTTGTCCATGATCTCAGGGACTCTTTAGAAGCTTCACCCAAGGAGTAGATTTCAACATCTTCGACCGCAGTCCATCAAGAACAAAACGTCTCTCTGCCTCGCGTCCTCAGATTGTTCGTCAGTTCTTTGGCAAGCTCCTGGAAGACCTTCCTAGGGCTTTTAACATGAATTTTATTGCAGTTCAAAATCACCCGAACGTAGGACCCAGCTATGTTCAGCAACTCATAAAATATCAACATTTGACAGCGCCACGATTTCCGAACGACGCTGCATTTATTGCGCCTGCTGTAATATTCCAAACCCCCTTTTTTAGTTCTTTCGTAAAATGTCAAACTCTCGTTTCTTAGCGGTGCCTGATTCTGGGTCAATGTTGTCATCAAAATGCATGCTGGAATAGATACCGTATTTTTCTTTTTTGTGTGAAAGTATGACACCAAAGTTGCTTCTTCTTGGAAAGCAAAGATGCTGCATTTTCCCGTATTTTCTCTTATAGTTGTAAATTCCTCAAGAACTCCGATGAGAGATAATTTCACATCTGACAGTTGTTTCATTAGCTTCACATCACAGGGCCAATTAGCTATCATCACGTTGCGTTTTGTGTTGAATATTGGTTCACAAAGGCACATGACAACGTTACGTTATGCTTGTAGCTGACATTAAAAGGTCCTTTGGGTTGCCTGTTCACAGGAATTTCCAAATTGTAAATATAGCCAATTTTGGCATCTCTCAAGATGATCATCCATAGTCCATAACTCGAAGGTGAAGAAGAAAGGAGTTAGGTGAAATGACATCTCCCATAAAACTTCTCCAAGAGTTCATCAACTGCCGCACAATCACTAAGGGAATAGCATCGTTGGCAGTTTTCTACAAACTCGTTGATGAAGTCACGCACAGAAGCCAGATGGTCAACTTTCTCTCCCTCAGCCAGAATCTCGTCGTCTTCAAATCTTATGCACTTGATGAGGATGTTGAACCTTTGCAGAGTCAGTGTTAGACTGAATTCCTCAATTCCATGGTCTTTGGCATCCCACAACTCATTGAAGGACATCTTGGTTTTCTGTAACGTGCCGGTCAGATACAAAAAACCGATTAATCCTTCAACATCAGTTCAGTCAGTAAGTTGAGCATCTCTGGCAGCCGCTGGTATCCATTATAAGAATTAATTTTATCGGTGGTGAACTTCACGATTCTATTGAGAATCCGATCGTCCATTAGACAATGCCAAGCACCCAATGACCCAAGTTGCATTCCGTGTTGCTATTCTTTGTGTTAGTTCCATCATATTATTCCATTGTTGGTTAGACCTTTTTCTAGTTTGGCCATTCCCTCGAATAACAGCTTATTGGTGTGATTTTGTTCATTCAATCTCTTTATAATTTGCGTTATCATTTTTTCAGTGCTCGACACGGTCATCTCTTTTTTTGCAGCTAAGTACATTAGTATATGAAGTCTTAGTAGTAGAAGTGCCTGACGTTATCGTAGTGAGCGATTTCCGTCTGCTACCAATTCTTTCAGTAGAGAGATTCCGTCTTTTGGATTCTTTCACTTGGGGTTTAGTGGCATTGTTTCTCATTCCTTGTAGCTTGTTGGTGAACTTCACGATTCTATCCTGAATCCGATCGTCTATTAGATACGCCAAGCACCCAAAATATTCTCCACGCAACTAGCTGCATTCGTTACTCCCGGCAGGAGCATTTTCAGGCTCGTATTTACTTTTCTGTCCTCCAGTGGTGTCTTCTTCCATTCCAAAGTTTCCACCGCAATTCCATTTATCATCCTTTCTGCATTGTACACGTCTTTGATGTCTGTGTGCTGTTTTTCTGCTGGCTCAACAATTATTATGCAATGTTGTGTTACCAGCCCTATTGCTAGGTACGCGTTCTCCTTAGTTTCCCACATGTTACATTGTAAACTACCAAACCCTAGTTCATTATTTCCTAAACTTCGTTACAACGTTTTATTCGATTAAAGCCTTACTTTCAAAAGGTATTATTTATGACAATTTAATCGAATAAAATGGATAAACTCTATCGGCCTGACAAATTCAACACAGACCCCGACTGTCCTACGGCCCAACGCGAATGGACGCATTGGTTACGGACCTTCGAAAACTTCGTCGAGAAGGCCGACATAGAAGAAGATGCCGACCGTTTGAAGGTATTATCCAATTTCCTATGTTCAAATGTATTTGAATACATAAATGACTGCACAACGTACGAAACAGCGTTAGCCACTCTAGCTTCTCTTTACATCAAACAGAAAAACATTATATATGCTCGACATTTGCTCTCTACCAGAAAACAACTCCCCTCAGAAACTATAACTCAGTACATCACGGCCCTTAAATCACTAGCTAAGGACTGTGATTTCAAGGCAATTTCTGCAGAACAAAACAAAAACGATCATATCAGGGACGCTTTCATAGCTGGCCTGTTGTCTCCTCAAATTCGTCAGAGGCTCTTAGAAAATAGAACTTTAGAACTGGCCGAGGCTGAAGAACAAGCTCGTTCTATAGAAATAGCTACAAAAAACGCCGAGTCCTACACTCAAAACAAACTAATCCCTGATACCTCGGACAACCAATGCAATGCTACAAAGTCTGAACAAAAAAAATCGTGCTTCTTTTGCGGTAGCCCGTCCTTGCATCGTCGTACATCATGTCCTGCACGAGATGTAACGTGTTCGATCTGTAATAAGGTGGGTCACTTCCCGAAAGTTTGCTTATCGAAAAAGCGTAAAACCAACACCTCAGCAGCTGTTTCTGACCCTTCGGAAGTATTTGTGGCAAGTATAGTTAGCGCCTCTGCCCCATCTGCGCTCTCTAAAGCAACGGTCACTGCCAAAATTAACGGTACGAATGCCCAATGCCTAGTAGATACTGGCAGCTCCGGGAGTTTCATCAATGACTCCTTTGTACGTCACAACAAGCTTGTCGTCTTCCCTGAAAGTGGTACCGTTTCTATGGCCTCCACATCACTCTCATCAATTTTGAAAGGCTATGTCTTAGCCGACCTTCAATTGCTAGAACATTCTTACACGTCCACTAAGTTATCAGTCCTTTCAAATCTATGTGCCGATATAATTATTGGACATGATATTCTCAAGTCACATTCGCGGCTGGATGTTAATTTCGGCGGCAGTAACCCGCCCCTCTCTATTGCAAGCTCAACGTTCCCTCATGCGAATATTGAACCTATTCGGATTTTCTCCAATCTTGCTCCTAATATAAAGCCCATTGCGACCAAATCACGCAGACACAACCCTGACGACGCAAAGTTCATAGAGAATGAAGTCACTAATCTATTAAAATCTGGCATAATCGAGCTCAGCTGTTCTCCATGGAGGGCACAGGTGTTGGTGACCCGCAATGCAACCCACAAGAAAAGGATGGTCATTGACTATTCCAACACCATTAACAAATTCACTCTTTTGGATGCATACCCCATACCCAACGTTGAACAAGTGGTGGCTGAAGTGGCCCAATACAGCCACTTCAGTACAATCGACCTTAGGAATGCCTATCACCAGGTCCCAATCTGTGCTGATGAACGACCTTTCACAGCATTCGAGGCAGCAGGTCGGTTGTACCAGTTTACTAGGCTCCCATTCGGAGTAACTAATGGGGTGCCTGCATTTCAGAAGTTCATGGACAGATTAATTGACAATGAGAAGCTCAAGGGTGTCCGATGCTATATTGATGACATCACAATCGGCGGTCGGACTAAGGCAGAGCACGATGATAATCTGAAACAATTCATGAACGTAGCCAAGAAATACAACCTAAGGCTGAATGAACAGAAGTGTACTTTTTCTACCACCTCTATAAAACTTCTGGGATACCTCATCAGCAATGGAACGATCATACCAGACCCTGATCGCCTGCAGCCCCTGCTGGATCTTCCACCACCACGTGATAAAGCATCCCTTCAAAGAGTAGTAGGTATGTTCGCTTACAACTCAAAATGGGTTCCCAGATTCTCTGACAGAATCCGTCCCCTCATTGGCACTAAATCGTTTCCTTTAGGACCTGAAGCTCTTCATGCCTTTGAAACCCTCAAGAAGGATATTGCAAAAGCCCTTCTTGTTGCTATTGACCCTACTGCACTCCTAGTTGTTGAGACAGACGCATCAGACATCGCAATAGCAGCAGCCTTGACTCAAAATGGAAGACCAGTAGCTTTCTTCTCAAGAACCTTGAGTGGGAGTGAGAAAGGCTATCCGGCCATTGAAAAGGAAGCCACTGCCATTGTTGAGTGCTTGAGAAAGTGGAGGCACTTCTTGACTAATCGGCATTTCAAATTGATCACGGATCAGGAAGCTCTTTCTTTTATTTTTGACCTAAAGCATTCAAGCAAAATAAAAAATGACAAAATTCAGCGATGGAGGCTCGAATTATCCTGCTTCAACTACGACATTTCCTACCGACCTGGAAAACTAAATAAAGTGGCAGATACTTTATCCAGAGTTTGTGGAGCTACAGGTAACAGTAATCTTCTGGATATCCACCGATCCCTTTGTCACCCCGGGGTCACTAGGATGTACCATTGGACCAAGTCCAAGAATTTGCCATTCTCCCTTGATGATGTCAAACGAATGACCGCCACTTGTCCAGTCTGTGCAGAACTGAAGCCCCGCTTCTACAAGCCAGTCAACAATCATCTGATAAAAGCTACGCGCCCTTTTGAAAGATTGAATGTGGATTTTAAAGGGCCAGTCCCCTCAAATACGCATAACCAATATATATTGACAATTGTGGATGAATATTCCAGATTCCCCTTTGCATACCCTTGTAAGGATATGACTTCGGCGACAGTGAAAAAACACCTGTATAACTTGTTCACAATCTTTGGAACTCCAGCATACATTCACTCAGACAGGGGGACTTCATTTCTTTCAAAAGATCTGACTGACTTCCTACATACTCAAGGGATTGCCACCAGTTCAAGTACTCCTTATAACCCTGAAGGTAATGGATTAGTCGAGCGTTACAATGGTATTTTGTGGAAGACTATATCCTTGGCCATGAAGAACAAAGGATTAGACACGTCGCACTGGGAACAGGTCTTGCCTGAATCTCTCCACGCTATCCGTTCGCTCTTGTGCACCTCGATCAATTGTACGCCTCACGATCGAATGTTTACACATGCCCGCCGCTCGACTAATGGAATAGCCATCCCTTCGTGGCTAATAAACCCTGGAAAAATTCTACTGAAAATTCAGGCACGCACTTCGAAGTACAGCCCACTGGTAGAAGAGGTGGACCTCATTGAAGCGAATCCCGAATATGCCCTCATTCGTCGCTCAGATGGGAGAGAAACTACCGTCTCCTTGAAGCACCTGGCTCCAACAGGGGATGACTCCATATTTGGACATGACGAGACGGAGATAAGTCAATCAACACCGGATATGCTCATTTCTACTGAAAGCAATCAAAATCAATCAGCGACTCCTGACCAAGCTACCTTGACGACTAGCAGCTCCCCACCTACAGACCAGAAGGTTCAGCCACCAGCAACAATTCAATCAAGGTCTTCAGCTTCTCCTAAGCCTTCAACTACCGGAAGCCCTTCAACAATATTGCCAGCATCGGCGCCGAGCACACTGCCGGAGGTCAGAAGATCCCACAGAACCAGAAAGCCTCCAAGTTATCTTCAAAACTATGTCCCGAAATGAAGGGGGGGAGAATGTCGTATTATTATTATGCAATGTTGTGTTACCAGCCCTATTGCTAGGTACGCGTTCTCCTTAGTTTCCCACATGTTACATTGTAAACTACCAAACCCTAGTTCATTATTTCCTAAACTTCGTTACAACGTTTTATTCGATTAAAGCCTTACTTTCAAAAGGTATTATTTATGAGCAAACGTGAAATCCTTGTTATGCGCATAACTCCGGGAGTTCTCGACCGATTTCAATGAAATTTTCAGGGACTGTGCGGGTTAGGGGTCCCCTACAGGTTTCATGACCCCCGGATCAATGGTAGCCTCTGCGCATGCGCAAACGTGAAATCTTTGTAACGCGCATAACTCCGGGAGTTTTTGACCAATTTCGATGAAATTTTCAGGGATTGTTCGGGTTTGGGTGTAGATGGTCCCCTATGAGTTTCATGACCCCCGGGTCAATAGCAGAGTCTGCGCATGCGCAAACGTGAAATCCTTGCCACACGCATAACTCCGGGAGTTCTTGACCGATTTCGATGAAATTTTCAGGTATTGTTCGAACTTATTAGGTATACTTTATAGTTTGTTCAATAGTTGAACATGTCTACCTTTATTTTCTCAAGTTACGCTCCTGCATAACAATAAATTTACCCTAATTCAACATTTACTTCGCCTAATTGAACGAAGTTCTTTAGTCAAAAATAATTTTCAATGATCTATACCGTCATGTTATGGATACGAGGAAGCTATGTGCCACACCCACTTGGCAGAGGTTATTCTAGTAAGTACCCATTATTTTTTTAATCCAAAATTTACTTGTTTGTGTACAATCTCTTTGTATGTAATTTTCCAAAAATTACATGTTTGTGATTGTTGGGTCAAAAGAAGAAACTGCAAGAGGATTTTTTCAGCAAAAATTCGCAATTTTGCTTCCGAGTCTACCAAGGTAGCGGAAGCATTGTTTTCACTTTCGGAATGTGAAAATTTTTTTGTCTCCAAAATCAAAAATTCCACTCGCATTTTGCGTTTTAGACCTTTCTGAACAATTTTGGTTCCGTGTCTGTCTGTCTGTCAGCAAATCCTTGTTACAGGCAAAACTACACGAAGTTATAGTCCGATTTTGATAAAATTTTCAGGGATTGTGCGGGTTAGGGTGTAGATGGTCCCCTATAAGTTTCATGACCGCCGGATCAATAGTAGCCTCTGCGCATGGGCAAACGTGAAATCCATGTTACGCGCATAACTCCGGGAGTTCTTGACCAATTTCGATGAAATTTCCTGGGTTTGTTCGGTTTGATGTGTAGATGGTCCCCTATGAGTTTCATGGCCCCCGGATCAATAGTAGCCTCTGCGCATGCGCAAAACGTGAAATCCTTGTAACGCGCATAACTCCGGGAGTTCTCTACCAATTTCGATGAAATTTCCAGGGATTGTTCGGTTTGATGTGTAGATGGTCCCCTATGAGTTTCATGACCCCCGGATCAATAGTAGCCTCCGCGCATGCGCAAACGTGAAATCCTTGTTACACGCATAACTCCGGGAGTTCTTGACCAATTTCGATGAAATTTTCAGGGATTATTCGGTTTGATGTGTAGATGGTCCCTTATGAGTTTCATGACCCCGGATCAATAGTAGCCTCTGCGCATGCACAAACGAAATCCTTGTTACGCGCATAATTCTGGGAGTTCTCTACCAATTTCGATGAAATTTTCAGGGATCGTTCGGTTTGATGTGTAGATGGTCCCCTACGAGTTTCATGACCCCTGGATCAATAGTAGCCTCTGCGCATGCTCAAACGTGAAATCCTTGCCACAAGCATAACTTCGGGAGTTCTTGACCGATTTCGATGAAATTTTCAGGGAACGTTCTGACTCATTAGGTATATTTTATAGTTTTGTTCAATAGCTGAACATGCCTACCTTTATTTTCTCAAGTTATGCTCCTGCATAACAATAAATTTACCCTAATTCAATATCTACTTCACCTAATTGAACGAAGTTCTTTAGTCAATAATAATTTTCAATGATCTATACAGTCATGTTATGAATACGAGGAAGCTATGTGCCACACTCACTTGGCAGAGGTTTTCATATCCCATACGATTGCTTACTTCTTTTACCAGATTAGATTTAAAGTGAGCAATGCTTTAGATTTAGTAACTACGTAATTCGTTGGGACCAACAAAATCCGAAACCATTTTAATAAAAATCGGATGAAAATGTTGACGGCTTCAAAGTTGAAAGTCAATCACCAGAGAGTTGAAAGCCAGAGATTATAATGATAATGACCATTGAAATATCAATGTGATCTGGTTTTAGGATCGTGCTTTTGAAGAGCACCGACGGAGTTTTTATGGTTGCAAGCTTTAATTCGTGGTACTGACAAGAGAGACTACGGGATAAACTTTCATCTTATCACTAATAAACTTCATGGGAATGTCTTGGACTGGGTGATAAGAAGTGAACGATCACCTCTATTGCGGTTCCACACATTTCTCTCACACAGTTTTCTCTCTCCTATAAGCAGAGCCCTTCAAATGCCATTTTGCCATGACGCCATCCTAAAATGCCATTTTTTGGTTGGTTTTTGGTAAAATGATCTTTTTTGCCAATTCACTGGAAAAATGCCATTTTTCCATGCTTTTTTGCGATTTTTGCTTCATTTTATCTAATAATTAAAAAAACTAGCAGGGGAAGAAAGTTTGAATTCCAAGTTCTCATCCATTCCTTCATTCCAAGCTGAACTGTGTTACTGAAGTGTTACCTTGTCGGTGTCTCGTTTCAAATTCAAAATGCCTAAACAGTCAAACAGTCAAAGCCTGCTCAGTCAAGCGTGTCTCTGAACATAAAGTGGATTCTTGGCGACTACAATTTTACTGTGGAGGACGGGAAGATATTCTGCAAGCTGTGCATCCAATCGGTAAGCTTTTAAAATTGTTATCAGATCTGATCTCGTAAGTCGGTAGACAACGTAAACCTAAGTCTTCGTTGATATTGGATGCAAACTCCTCGATACATTAACCCTAGTTAAGTAGACTTCGAGATGATCGGTTACAGGTAGACTACTGGGCTAATATTTCCCATTTCAGGTTAATTTTTAGCGAATTTTCTTTGACAAATTCATTTGAGAAAATTAGCTATTGCATTCTGTCGAGTTATCTGAGGTATCTCGATGCATTCACACCCCTTTTAGCGAATATAATAATAGAACAAATAACTATTGCAATGGCCTTAGCGTGGGAATTTTTGAAACATTTCTTCACGGAAATCTGTTTGGGAACATACTAAATAGAACTTTTAAAACAATTGTTAAACCCCATCACTTTTTAATGAAAGGGGGTATTATTTTTCATGCGAATTTTTCAAGAAATGACTTTTTTACCGTACTAATTCAAAAAGAAGTGCCAATTAGACGTGCATAAGGGAAGTGACATGTACCGGGAAAGGCAAGTGCGCCGAACACGCAACGGAAGATGCAGAGAACCATCAAAGAATCCCTAGAATCAGGCGTTCGGCCCCAGGATGAAGAATTCGCCAAAGAAGTCACCCTTGCCTTTGTTCGGGAAGGTATTCAATTGCACAAACTTGAAGCGGGCCCTCTACGTGACGTTTTGGAAAAATACTGCCCTAATGTGAAGCTGCCAAGCGTGAGCACCTTGCGACGATTAGTACTACGATTGTGTGAAGAGGTAAGGTGTTTGATACCTCTTCCTTTTTGTTTAGTGGAGAAAAGGGAACGAAGTATCGTAAATACGAGAAAAAAAAAATATATTTTCCGTAATTCAAGATTTGGATTTGGATTTATAACAAAATAAATGAATTACCAGCCCAGCTTATGGTATACGTAGTCACCATGTGACTGACGGGGAAAAACAACAAAATATCCCAGTGGGAAATTATTCTGTGATTTACTCACGGTTTCCTTCCAAGCGTATTAGAAGAATCACTTCGTATGAGTAGATACGCACTCGATTAATTAAATGAATAATTAATTAATTAAATTAAATGGGAGGCAGGAGTTTTACAGGAGCTTCTTGAATATCCAACAAAATTGGGAGGCCTTGCTCTCGAAAATCCTGTCATGACGGCCTCCAAAGCTTTTGAGGTATCCAGAGAAGCCACTGCGCCACTCATTCAAGCCATAAAAAGTGGCAGCACGCTGGATGTTGCCCAATATGAAGGTGCTGTGGTGTCAAAGTTGCGAGAAGTGGCTACACGACGTAAAGCCACTGAGCTTGCAGCCAGCTAGCAGCTCCTGGCAACACTACCCACAAGGCAGCAAAGAACCATTCGAAGGACAAGAGAGGCGTCCCAATGGCTCAGCGTCCTCCCATTGGCGGCAGACAACTTCGACTTGTCACAATCCCAATTCCGCGATGCACTGTCCATTCGGTACAGCTGGGAACCGAAAGGGTTGCCAGTGTGGTGCGACGGATGCGGGAGTCCCATGGACATGAATCACGCCCTTAACTGTATGAAGGGAGGCCTGATCAAACAGGGACATGACCTCGTCCGAGATGAATGCGCAAAAATAGCGAGCCTTGCATGGAACGGCGTGGTCACAGAACCAGTTTTACATGACAGTGCTGACGGCAGCCCCGGCTTGGTAGCGGACATGAAGGTCCATGGGGTGTGGGACCGTGAGAGACCTGCGTTTTTCGATACCCACGTTATAAACGCAGACGCAGTCTCTTACTCCTCCATGGATTGGCCTACCGTCTCCCGGCATGCAGCCCAAGCCAAACACGCAAAATACGATAGAGTCGCTGAAGACCTGAGAGGGTCTTTCACGCCACTCGTCGTTTCATGCGATGGCGCATTACATAAAGAATACGAAGCCTTCCTCAAGAACGTTTCCTTACGCCTCGCCAACAAGTGGTCTAAATCCTACTCCCAGGTGATGATGTGGGCACGAGTGAAAACTCAATTCTCGGTTCACCGAGCAGTCTCCATGAGGCTAAGGGGCCCTAGGAAACACGTACGAGGACTAGGACTAGAGGACGGAGCAGCAATTTGGCTACCGGAAGACTAAAATCACACACACACACACACACACACACACACACACACACACACACACACACGCACACACACACACAAAGTACTTACATACCTACATACATATATATAGTTAGGAAAAAAATGAAATCAGATTAGTTTGGCAAAATCAATTTGAATTTTTGGCATACTATCAAATTGAAGATTTTGGCAAATTAATTTGAACCTTTGGCACGAATCAATTCTAATATTTTTGGCATCTCAATTTAAACTTTCGGCGACTCAATTTCTACTTCTGGCTTCTATACCACCTCGAGCTTTTGGCATATCAATTTATACTTTTCACGGATCCCAACTAACCCAACATTCCACCCCATATAATAATCAATAAATGTTTTTTCTCTCTCTCTTCAAAAAAAAAATTAAATGAATAAAACGCGAACTATTTTAAAAGAATAAAAACTGGGCGATCGCCGTAAACGTAGAAAACATAATCATATAAAACCTTTCAGGAGGTACCTCTTTTTCCAGGTTACTACAATTAATCATTTCGACATGCCCACGGTATCTAGCGGTATTGCTAGGTACCTCCCGGTCCTAGTTCGCGACGTCGCCGCTAACCATCATTTAAATCAGATTTCTCCCTTCTAAATGATTTTTAATTGTCGTTGGATTGCTACGTGACATCAGTCTCTTCCCGAGAACGAAATAGGGGGATGTATTTTGTTTATATTACGAGTTGGTACTTGTTCAGTTAAATTTATTGTCGAATCTGAAATTGATTCTGTCTCTTGCTATACATGTGGCAATGTAGTGACAGGCAGGATATGGAATAATTTATTCAATTTTGAATAAACCATGTCAGTGTAGCAATCCATATGTGAATGAAACTTGTTTTTTTTTTTACAATAGGTTTAAAATAATCATTTAAAAAAAACTTTCTGGGCTGGCTTTAGAGAAAAGAAGAATCAGATGTAACAAACTTCTATTACAATCGAATACTTATCGTAATAATTAACAGTTCGTTGACCGTGAACCATCCTTGTACCTACATGGGTACTTACATAAAATTAATGAACTCTTTTAAAGAAAAGAAATGTGTCTTGTTGATTTTGACGTATTAACACTGCACAACACAACACTCTGAACTCCACCTGAGCATGAACACCCTCAAAGATGTGAATATCTATTGTTTCAAATGTATATTAGTATAAATTAACGTTTATCTTTTCAATTTGTTATTACTTTCCGTATAGACTTTATATTCATCTGCCTAAATTATGAAATTTAACAATTCCACTATTTTTGGTTTAATAATTCGATGTTTCAAAATGAAAATAAATGTAATCTTATCTCAAATTAAATTAAATACATTCTTATCTTGTACGCTGATCACGACAAAGTTTGAGTTGTGATACATGAGCAATTTTCTTGGTATTGCTATCATTGATATCTTGAAGCAGGTATGATACATTGGATAGTAATTTCACAATTTCATATGGTCCTCGATATTTAGCTGAAAGCTTCTGGTTAATGGCTTTAGATTGATCGGATATTATGTACGTTTTCAAATAAACATGAGTTCCAACAGTGTATGCTACGGGGGAATGTTTTTTGTTGTATGAGGCTGCATACTTGTTGTGGGCTGCTTTGATGTTGTCGATCGCAGTTTTCCACGTTGACTGAAGCTCTAGGTGATTTTCGCCGAGTTCCCAAATCAGGTTTATAGGTGTGATGAACGTGCGTCCGAAGAATATCTCAGTTGGGCTGAATTTGGTGGATTCGTTGTATGCAGCGTTGAGTGATAATTGAGTCAAGTAAAGATCTTTGGCCCATAATGAATGATCGTCGTGGCATCTGGCTCTGATGGCTGCTTTGAGATTTTGAATTTGGCGTTCTGCCAAATTTGGATTTGGATAGTATGGGATGAGGTATGTATGTTTCATTCCCGTACGAAAAATGTAATCTCTGAAAGATTTCGAAGTAAACACAGTTGCATTATCTGTCACTATGCGTTGCCAATACCCATAATGTTTGAAGATATGGTTCGACATTGCATTTATTATAGTGGTCGTTGTCGCTCTTGTCAAAGGTACCAAAATGGTATATCTTGACATTCCGTCAACGGCAATGAGAAGTTGTGTATAACCTTGTGAGTTCGGTAGTGGTCCTGCAATATCAATATACAAGGTTTGAGCCACTTTAGTATCGGGGGTTGATGACAAGATACCTTTAGGTTGTGCTCTGTCAACCTTCGTCGTTTGGCATACATGACACGATCCAATTCTCTCCTTAATTTGTTGGTACATGTTCTTCCAATAAAACAGTTTTTTAATTGCCTTTATCGTTCTATTGACTCCCCAATGCGAACCCAAATTGGTGTCGTGGAAGTATCTGAATATGACATCAATTAACTGAGTAGGTACAACCGCTCTTAAAGTCGAAGGATTCACACGGTACATCAATCTGTCTTTAACAAGGATGTATTTTTTATCATTGATGGTTCCTTCTTTCAAGTTATTGATGACGCTATTCAGGAAGGGATCTTGTTTTTGGGCTGCGTTAAAATCTGTAAATATTTGGGGAAAATCCTTCAGTACATTTAAACTGTGACTGTTAACTTCGTGAGAGTTATCGAGTACAGTTGTATTTTCGGGTATGGGATTACGACTCAGGTAATCGGTTATCGTGTTATTGATGCCTTTGATATGTTTAACCTGGTATCTGAAAGGCATGAAATTTATCACCCATCTAGCGAGACGACCACCGTTTTTTGCCAAATCCGATATTGCCGTTAAGGCCTTGTGATCTGTAAACAGGTCAAATTCCTGATGTTCCAGATAGATTTTCAATTTCTGGAAAGCCCAGCTCACTGCTAGAGCTTCTAATTCAAATGCACTGTATGATTCCTCGTGCTTTCTTAATTTACGGCTGATAAAGTAAACTGGTTTGAGCTGTCCAGATTGTTCTTGTGCCAATACCGCGGAGATACCAATTTTGGATCCATCTGTGTACAACTGGAATCGCTGGGTAAAGTCTGGAGTTGCCAGTGTTGGTGGTTCTGTTACCAATCTTCTTAATTCTTGCCATGCTCTTTCTGCTTTATCGTCCCAAATAAGGGGTGCCTCTTTTCTTCTCAGATCGTTAAGAGGTTTTGCGATTTTTCCCGCATTTGGTAAAAATTTAGCAAAAAAGTTTATACTCCCCAAAAAAGAAGCTACTTGTTTGGGAGTTTTCGGCCGTGGTATTTCTAGCAAGGCTCTTATTCTATCTGGGTTAATTGAAATTCGTCCCTCAGATATTTCGTGACCTAAAAATTCCACTTTGTTTTGAGCTAATTTGAGTTTTTCTGGGTTCACTGTCAGGCCAGCTTCCTTTAAACGTTCGAGCACTATTTCTATGTGCCTGACATGTTCCTTATAGGTATTACTGTAAATGAATATGTCATCCAGAAAATTATAGCAAAATTGGTAACGAATATCACTGAATAATATGTTCATCAGTTTAGATAAATGTTGACCGCCAGTGGATACTCCAAATGGTAACTTTTTGTAAGCAAATACACCAAATTCACACTGAAATGCTGTTAGTCGTTGCGATGATCTTGTCAGTGGTATTTGGTGATACGCCGAATTTAGGTCGATTATGGAGAAATACTTAGCTTTTTTCAAATTGAGAAATGCATTTTCAATTGATGGGAGCGGAAACTGCTGATACTCAATAATTTTATTCAATTCCCGATAGTCCACTACTAACCGCCATGCATCACCTGGATTGTTCCCTTTTTTCGGAACTAAAAAAAATGGTGAAGCACTTGGTGTATCTATCTGTTCAATCACATTCTGTGACAATAAATCGTCTAAAATATTGCGCATGGCTTGCTGTCGAATTGGTCCTTGTGAATATTTAGGTTTAGAATTTTTCAATTTGGCGTTTGGTTTTGATTGTAAGTGACACTTTATTTTATTAGTAGTGCCCAATTCTTTAGTAAGAACAGAGGAGTACTTGGACTTTAAATGTTCCAATAATTTATCTCTCTCGATAATGTTTATCATACCAACATCTGGTCTGATCGTGTCCTTACTAAGTAACTGATACACTCTGGAGTCATCAAATTTGAATGAATACTTGCGAGACGAAGGATCCATTAACAAAGTTGTTCTTTGTATAAAATCTATTCCTAACACTGCATCTTGTGGTAGGTTAGGGCAAATATAAAATACATGCGTCCATGTATTGTGACCAACTCTTATGGTTAGTTTTGTTTTTTGTGATATTTTCATCACTGATGAATCTCCGAGAGTTGCAGCTAAATTTGCTTTAAAAGTTGTTATTTTTTGTTTTATTGTTAATTGTTTTAGAAAATTTTTACTAATGCATGAAAAGCTTGCTCCGCTGTCGATCATTGCAACAGTTGGGATGCCATTTACAGTTACTTCTGCCAAATTGTTTGTAAATATTCCTTCGGTAATTTTCAAAAGTTCGCTCTGTTTATGCACAAGGACCAAATCATTTAGTTTTTTGAATTTTGTCTTTTGGGTTTTGTTCCCGTTTTTTGAGCTGTTACATTTCCTTTAGGAGAATGTGGCCGATCGGAGCCGCATGGAGAACTGTCAGAGTTGTAACAATTCGCAGAATTTGGGTTTCCCTCTCTATGTGTCGGGGATTGAAACGGTGTTCCATAATTCCACGGTGCTGGTAAATAGGAGAAAGGTGCTGGTGTGGGGTACCCTTGGTACGGGAAGGGTTGTTGTATCATTGGGTGGAAGTACGCTTGTTTAAAACTTTTATTAAAGTTGGGATTCTTTTTTGTGAATGATTTTTGAACTTCGGGTTGGGCTGGTTTTTGTTGGTTTTTGCTGTTGGCGATGTGATTGTTATTTGTTTGGTTAATGCCTTTATTGTTATATGCATTTTTAAGATAAGGTTTGTTGTACTCAACTACCGGTTTTGGGTGGGGTTGAGTTGATTTATTCCCGTTCGATTTCCATTTGTAATGTTCCGAGGCGTTTTGATAGTACCTCGTTTTGTTTTTCTGTAGATTTTCGTTAAGCTCTAATTTTTCTACTTCCGCTACGAGGTTTTGTAAATCAACGTGATTTGTGGGACGATTGCTGAAGTGAAACTTGGAGCGTGTTACTGAGTTTGTGCCTTGGACAATGCTTTTCACTAACTCTCGCTCTGAATATTGTTGAAGAATATCATTAAATTTGATTACTTCACTGACATAGCTACGAAAATTTTCATTGTCTTTTTGCCCTCTCAGGATTTTTTCCTGTACCAAGTTCAACTTGGTATGAGGCGTCGTTAATTCGTCCGGCAAAGAATCTGCTATTGATCGGAACGTCAGATTAGGGTCTGCAGCAAGGCGTTGCAGTATTGAATGCTGTTGGAAGGTTGCTATACGGCGGAAAATGGGTTTGAAAAATTGGCCATTCATCGCATTAATGGAATACAGTTTTTCTAGAAATTTAGTGAGACTCCAGGGGTTGTCCGTTTGCAGTTTTGGAATTTGACTGACCTCATTTTCCAAATATTTGGGCAGATTATCCTCCTTATTATCAGCCATCGTGAAACTATTCGGGAAATTGAAACCATTAAAGGAGATTTGGGATGATGCTCCTTGTTCGTGTAACAACGTTGGAATGAGACTGTGCAAGTTATCAATTTCGTCTCTAAGTTGCTTATTCTCCTCACGAATAGATTGCTGTTCTTTACGTAAAGTATTGTTATCCGCGTGCAGATTTTTATTTTCTTCACGAAGCGTTTTTACGTCTAAAGAGAGTGTTTGGAGATCGTCAATTAATCGTGAGTACCATAGTGGTGTACTAGTCTCAGCAGGAGGGGGTGAGGTACTGCAAGTGTCACATTTCCAGGAGGCCCTTGTCTCTTTATTTTTCTTAGTCCATTTTTCTATGTTTTCGAGACGGGTACATGCTGCATGGAAATACATACTGCAAACTGAGCATTTGATTGGATCCGCAGGTGGATCTGTTGTTTTACAGGCATGACACTCCATTTTCGGAAATTCCATGGTTACGGGAGCTACACTTTACTTCTGTTGATCGATCTTACTATTACTACTATGGTCGATACTATGAGGGTCGATCGTTTTGCTCTGCTACCACTTTGATACCTCTTCCTTTTTGTTTAGTGGAGAAAAGGGAACGAAGGGTAAATACGAGAAAAAAAAAATATTTTCCGTAATTCAAGATTTGGATTTGGATTTATAACAAAATAAATGAATTACCAGCCCAGCTTATGGTATACGTAGTCACCATGTGACTGACGGGGAAAAACAACAAAATATCCCAGTGGGAAATTATTCTGTGATTTACTCACGGTTTCCTTCCAAGCGTATTAGAAGAATCACTTCGTATGAGTAGATACGCACTCGATTAATTAAATGAATAAAACGCGAACTATTTTAAAAGAATAAAAACTGGGCGATCGCCGTAAACGTAGAAAACATAATCATATAAAACCTTTCAGGAGGTACCTCTTTTTCCAGGTTACTACAATTAATCATTTCGACATGCCCACGGTATCTAGCGGTATTGCTAGGTACCTCCCGGTCCTAGTTCGCGACGTCGCCGCTAACCATCATTTAAATCAGATTTCTCCCTTCTAAATGATTTTTAATTGTCGTTGGATTGCTACGTGCTAAGTCACTCACATTATATTATTAGTTTGTTATCATCATTTCATGCCTTGAAAACAACAAGATGTTCTAGAAGAAAATCTCGTATCCCAGGCATTACTCGTTTGATCGTTTGAGAGTTCAAGTTGTAAAAATAAAATAAAATAAAATATAATTAGCTATCAAAAACATTTTCCGTGCTTCCAATATAATAGGTTACGGGAAACCAGCACGTACGAAGTAAGAAGCAGACAAAATGGCTGTAAGTAACTACAAAATAGATCCACTAGGTAAAGATAATTACGATACATGGAAAATTCAAGCCGAAGCTATTTTCAATCTTAATGGATTGTGGGAATATATTTCGGGGGAAATACCAAAACCCGATGAAACAGCTGACGAAAAAACTAAAAAAGCATGGAAAACGGAAGATGTGAAGGCAAAATCCGATCTTGTTCTAATGATTGCGCCTAGTGAACTAAAACAAATAAAAAACTGTACAACGTCTAAGCAGATTTGGGACACCTTAAAAGGGATTCATCAAAGTGAAGGACCAGCTCGCAAAGCTACCTCACTAAAGCGATTAGTATTGCAAAAAATGAAAGAAGGTGAGAGCGTGCGAGACCATCTAAATGGTTTCTTTGATGCTGTAGACAAGTTAAAAGACATGGATATAGACATTAATGATGACTTATTGAGCATTATGATGTTGTATAGCTTAACCCCCTCTTACGAGAATTTCAGGGTTGCGATTGAAAGCCGAGACAAACTACCGACGCCGTCTGAACTCAGAGTCAAGATTCTGGAAGAATCCAAAGCCCGAGGTAACGATGAGCTTCGTTCCATGAGCGAAGAAACATTTTACAGCAGCAGGGGTAAGCAACCATCCCAGAAAAATAATTATTACGACAAAAATCGCCAACAACGTTCAATCAACAAAACTTTAAAGAAATGTATTAATTGTGGTAAAACTAATCATTTAACTGCACAATGTTGGAAAAAGAAAGAGTCAACATTCAAAATTGGAGAATCATGTCTGAATATAACTCATTCAAGTTGAAATCTGACATGATGTGGTGTTTGGACAGTGGAACCACCTCACACATGTGTTCAGACAGGTCAAAATTCATTTCTGTTGCATCATCGAGTGCAGGAGGTGTACAACTCGCGTCAAAAGAGCCCAAAGCTGAAATTTGCGGAAAAAGTAGTGTCAAACTAGACCTAAGAAATCAAGGATTGATAAATTTACCGAATACACTTCTAGTACCGAATATGACGTCCAATTTACTTTCAGTGGGAAAAATTGCTGACAAAGGGTTCAAAATTGTTTTTACAAAGGAAAGCGCAAAAATATTAGACGATCATGGAAATCTTATTGTAAAAGCCAACAGAGAAAATGGGCTATATTTCATTAAGGACCAATCAATAACCGAAAAATCAAACGCTGTAACAAATGAAAACAAGATATTAACGTGGCACAAAAAATTAGCACACCTAAACGAATCGGATCTCAAATTGGCATTAAAAAATGAAAAACTTGAAGGTCTGAATTTTAATCCAAATGAAAATTTACCTGAATGCGAAACCTGTATCAAAGGGAAACTCGTTAGAAAACCTTTCCCGAAGAAGTCTGTAGAATGTTCAACTGAAAAACTCGAAATAATACATTCTGATGTTGTAGGTCCAATGAGAAATCCAACTCCTAAAGGATGTAGATATTTCGTGACATTCATAGATGATCATAGCAGATACTCAAGAGTATATTTCATGAAAAACAAAAATGAAGTTCTATCATACTTTAAAGAATTCAAAAATGAATCTGAAAATTTCACGGGTCGAAAAATCAAATATCTACAAAGCGACAATGGAACAGAATATATAAATTCAGAATTTAACAAATTTCTATCCAACTGTGGAATAAAACGTCGTTTATCTGCTCCCTATTCCCCTCAACAAAACGGTGTAGCCGAAAGAAAAAATCGTACTCTTTTGGACAAGGCACGATGCATGTTACTCGAAGCAAATGTACATAACTTTCTGTGGGCTGAAGCAATTTATTGTGCGAATTACTATTAAAAAGAAAATATATTTTTAGTACAGAGTACGCAGGTCAAGAGACAACACAAGAATGTAATTTCTGAACAATTGAACATATTGCTGTCAACATGTAAACAAACCATATTGTCAACAATAATAACAGGACGGGATTGTTTTGGAGTAACAACTAAATCGCATTTTCACACTTCCCCTCGAATTAGTTCTTCAACTCCACAATTCCGAGTTCCCAGGTAAATTGTTGCACTTCGGATCTTGGTAGCGGCTTGGTAAACATGTCGGCCGGCATTTCAGACGTTGGTAAACATTTCAATTTCACTGAATTTTCCGAAACAAATTTTCATATGTGAAGTGATATCTGATCCTGGAATGATGTGTCGAATTTTCAGCTTCAGTCCAGCTTCAATAGGTGTTGCTGCAGGTTTTGAGTTTTCCATCCCCAAAACGCTTCAGGATGTCTTGGGTGTATTTCTTCTGACTCATGAATAACTTCCCCTCGTTTTGGATTTGGGTAAACTCAATTCCTAATTTATGTTCAGATTTTATGGCTTCTTTCCAACTACTTTCTTCTGGACTTGACGACTTCACTGTTATTTTGGCCAAACCAGCACTTTCAGGATCTATTGCCTCCTGAAATGTCACATCTTCAGCTGACTCAAGTGGGATTTCAATTTCGTGATAGATCTTTCTTGGTCTACCTGGATTTCCTATTCTTTGAAAGTATGGTCTCCCTCTTCCACGAACTGTCCTCTCTGATGACTGACTTGTTACTAGTTGTTCCGTTTCTGCAATGTCGCCAGAATTGTTATTTATTGCTGGTTCATTTCCAGTTTCATGATTGCTTTCATATTCATTTTCATTTCTTTCATTGTCTACTTTTGTTTCATGTTTTTGTTCTATCGGGTGTATCATTATGGTCATTTTTCGTTGTTTATCTTCATTCTCCTGATTCACTTTATCAAACATATCTTCAGGAAAACAATTTTCATAATTCTCTTGTTGAACAAATTCTTCCATAAATTTTACGTCCCTTGAAACAATTACTTTGTTCTCTTCTTTTGCCCAAATTCGGTATCCTTTTGTTTGATCTGAATATCCCAAAAAGATCCCTTCTTTAGGTCTTGGGGCAAATTTTCCTTTTTGTTTTTCTTTGTTCAGAAAATATACCTTACTTCCAAATATGCGAAAATAATTCACATTTGGAGTTCTTCCATGCCACAATTTGAACGGTGTTTCACCTCCTATTCCTTTTGATGGACTTCTGTTTCTAATGTGATTTGCAGTGTGAATAGCATCTGCCCAAAAGGATGGTGGTAATTCTGCTTGAAGCATTAGACACCTTGCAACTTCTACTAAGCTCCTGTTTTTCCTTTCTGCAACTCCATTTTGTTGTGGAGTATAAGGAACAGTGAGTCTTCTAGTTATCCCATTTGTTTCTAGAAATTGGTCAAACTGTTTGTTGCAGTACTCTGTGCCATTGTCTGATTGGATGTACTTAATTCTTTTCCCCGTTAGATTTTCAACTTGTTTCTTGAATTTCTTGAATTCTTCCAAAACATCTGATTTGTTATTGACGAATCTAACTTCACACCAACGACTATGGTCGTCAATTAGTGTTAAGAAATATTTCCTTCCTCCCTTCGAAGCAACTCTCATCGGTCCACAAAGATCCGTATGAATTATTTCAAGCAACTCTGAAGATCTGTTGGACTGTTTAGGAAATGGTTTTTGCACCATTTTCCCTCTTAAACATGTTGTACATTCACTGAGGGTTTTGTTTTGAGGAACCTCAATTCCTCTTGCTTTATTTTTTCTTGATAATTCCTTTAAATCATTTTCGTTAAGATGCCCATATCTTTGATGCCATAGCTCTAATTTACTATTAGCTGTACTTTTAACCGCATTAGCATTTTCACGAGTGTTGCTAATTTCTTCTACCTGATATAAACCATTTATCCTTTTCGCAGTCATAAGCAGTTTTCCAGTACTGTTTCTGACTTCGGCTTTGGTTTTTGAGAAAATAACTTCATTTCCTTTGTCAGTTATTTTTGCCACAGACATTAAATTTGATCGAAGTTCTGGAACATACAAAGTATTTGTTAAATTTACCTCTTTAATTTCATTCTTCAACTTTACGCTCATCTTCACAGGTCCTTGACCAACGATGTTAGTTGAGGATGAATCTGCAAGGTTGACTTTACTGCTCGCACTAGTTCCTATCCTTATCAAATTTAGATTTCTCTGCGCACATGTGAGAAGTGCATCCACTATCCAAGCACCAAGAAAAATTTGTTGATTTCATTACTGCTTCTGATGTGGAAGTGAGAAATGTTTCTACGCCGGTTTTCGTTGACTGTTTATTATAACAGTTAGCTGCTTTGTGGCCTTTCTTTTTACATATATGGCATTTAAATCTAAATTCTTGTTCATTTTCTTTACCCGCATTTTGCTTATGAAATTTGTTTTTCGCTATCATTAGATTTGGGTCTCTTTCTTTTTCTTTTCTCGAGTCCCATTGCTCTATTATTTTAATTCTTAAATTTTCTGGGTTTGGAAGGTCATCACGCGCTTCGATTGCGCATTTGAAATTATCAAAGCTGTCTGGTAGGTTATTCAGCAACATGATTGTGAGCAATTCAGGATGAATAACTACTTCCATTGCCTGCAATTTATCGACCACATCAAAAAATTTAGCCAGATACTCTCTAGCGTCATCGTCTTCCTTCATCTTATGCAACATAAGATGTTTCATCAACGATGCTTTTCTTGTCGGTCCTTTTGATAAATAAATTGATTCTAACCGTAGCCATAATTCGCGTGATGTTTTGCAGTCCTTTACTTGTTTAATTTCTGATGGACTGATTCCAAGGATTATGTCAGCTCTATGTTTTCTGTCAATTTTATCCCATTCAGCTGCAGCTGCTCTTTCCGCATCTCCAGCACCTTCGCCTACTAATGGTCGAGGTATTGTTCCATTGACATAGCTGATCCCATCACTTTTTTCCAGCAAAGCTTCCATCAACACAACCCACGTGTCATAATTGTCTCTATTCAAACTATCAAATCCAAATTTCTGAATGTTCATGGTTGAGCTTCTCAAATCTTCTTCACAAGAAACTTCACTTCACTTGTATCACGATTTTTACTCTAACCAACAGAAATTTTGACAATACGCGCAGAACTCATAACCTATTAAAAAGAAAATATATTTTTAGTACAGAGTACGCAGGTCAAGAGACAACACAAGAATGTAATTTCTGAACAATTGAACATATTGCTGTCAACATGTAAACAAACCATATTGTCAACAATAATAACAGGACGGGATTGTTTTGGAGTAACAAATCTGTTCTCGACCAAAATACCTCTTTGGATTGATCAGCTGACCATATTTGTGTGCCTCCTGAAATTCAATAATCGCCCTATCCTGTGAAACACGCAGACTCCAAAGCTTAGTAGAAATTCAAATCATGAACGCAAGCCGATTGAATAATAAACCCCAGTGAAAGAATTTGCAGCGTTTTGCTTCTGCTACCTTATATCATTTAAACTGCGCTCCATATTTGCAGTTCCCTTTATACTACCCAAAGTCTCTCTTGATTTCATATCAGACCTACATCAAATTAAAGGAAATGGGCTCACTCCCATATTCGAGTTGAGGGCGCTTGGAACGGCCAGATGGGAAACTGCCAGTTATCAAGAAGGCGATAACAGAACTCGAAAAACGCAAATCTTGGCCGCATTAATCATGCCATAAATCGGGAATGGTTTGACCTACAGACCTGGGAAGGGGCTCATTCGATTCCTCATGGAAAGTTCTACAAAACAAGTCCACATTTAGGCCGCCTTGATGTTTTTTGAGGTTTTTAGGGATTTTACAAAACTTTGACAACCCTTAAATGGCACTTCAATTTGAGTTAGAAAGCTGGCTAAAGAATTGGGGCGTTGTCGGACCAACATGGATTTTTCCTGAAAATTTCAGATGTTTTGGTCCAGCCGTTTGGGAGAAATCTTGCGTACGGCGGACGGCGGGACTGACGGAAAATTTTTTATTGCAGATTTGGATTCCAGACCCTTTGAAACGTAAACCATGAAATTTTCAGGGGGGGTTAGAAATTTTTTTTTCGAGAGCGATTACTATGGTTTATTATTGAATAATAAACCAATAAAGGAAAATTTGAATCGAGAACAATAGAAGGGATATTTGTCGGATACTCAGAACTGTCGAAAGCGTACAGGATATGGGTACCACGTCAAAAAGAGATTATAATTAGCAGAGACGTAAAAATAATAAACACGTATTTCAGCAATAAGAAAGATAATTCAGTAATGAGAAATAACGATTGTGAAATATATATTTCTAACCAGAGAAGAGAAAATATAGAAGAGATAGGAGAAAATATAGAAGAGAGAAGAGAAATTATAGAAGAAAGAAGAGAAAATCTAGAAGAGAGAAGAGATAGTATGGAAGAGACAAGAGAAAACGTAGAAGAAATCGTAACTGATCCAGAAGGAGATGAGGACGAAGTCACAGAATCAAACGTCACACCCGGAGGTATGCGGCTCAGAACCGAAGAAGAAAGACGATTACCAGTATGGTCTGACAATTATGAAATGTCCCATGCCTGTGATGAATGGTCTTCACCTACGGGAGAAGAAAAGGGTATTTGGGATGAAGCCATACAATCAGAAATAAAAGCTCATATAAAAAACGGCACGTGGAAAATTATAAAACGACCAATAAACAAAAATATAGTGGGTCACAGGATGATTTTGAAAGAAAAACTTAATCCAGATGGAAGTTTGGAACGACGTAAAGCACAACAAAGCCAAGTGATCTATACAGGCATGGGATTGAAGACAGTCAACGAATCTGTCGCTAGAGAGCTGAACTAATTAGTTCCACTAATTACTAACAGAGCGCATTGTTAATCGATCAATAATTACTCATTCCCGTACC
Organism: Creontiades dilutus; assembly: GCA_031894815.1. Taxonomy (NCBI): domain Eukaryota; kingdom Metazoa; phylum Arthropoda; class Insecta; order Hemiptera; family Miridae; genus Creontiades; species Creontiades dilutus. Next base: position 88,743 of record JAVIWC010009432.1, on the reverse strand, counting down.
AGATATGTGACACTTAATCAGTATGGTGTGTGTCTCAATTTAGGGTGGGAGGGTGGGCCACAACAAAGCCAAGTGATCTATACAGCCATGGGATCGATGACAGTCAACGAATCTGTCTCTAGAGAGCTGAACTAATTAGTTCCACTAATTACTAACAGAGCGCATTGTTAATCGATCAATAATTACTCATTCCCGTACCAGATATGTGACACGTAATCAGTATGGTGTGTGTCTCAATATAGGGTGGGGAGGGTCCACAACAAAGCCAAGTGATCTATACAGGCATGGGATTGAAGACAGTCAACGAATCTGTCGCTAGAGAGCTGAACTAATTAGTTCCACTAATTACTAACAGAGCGCATTGTTAATCGATCAATAATTACTCATTCCCATACCAGATATGTGACACGTAATCAGTATGGTGTGTGTCTCAATATAGGGTGGGAGGGTGGGCCACAACAAAGCCAAGTGATCTAAACAGGCATGGGATTGAAGACAGTCAACGAATCTGTCTCTAGAGAGCTAAACTAATTAGTTCCACTAATTACTAACAGAGTGCATTGTTCATCGATCAATAATTACTCATTCCCGTACCAGATATTTGACATGTAATTAGTATGGTGTGTGTCTCAATATTGGGTGGGAGGGTGGGCCACAACAAAGCCAAGTGATCGATACAGGCATGGGATTGAAGACAGTCAACGAATCTGTCGCTAGAGAGCTGAACTAATTAGTTCCACTAATTACTAACAGAGCGCATTGTTCGTCGATCAATAATTACTCATTCCCGTACCAGATATATGACATGTAATTAGTATGGTGTGTGTCTCAATATGGGGTGGGAGGGTGGGCCACAACAAAGCCGAACTATACGAAGTTAGTTCTAAGTTGAAAACGTAGATTCATTCTGACTCGGTTGGTTCAAGAACAGTGTAATGAAGAAAGGGAGCGAGATAATTTATCATTATCTTGCCAATTATCGTTTCCGATATTGAATCATGCCGAAAAGCTCACGGTCGCGGTCCATTAATCGTCTTCCATTCCATTAAATACGTGCTACTGTTCCGAAATACGAAGAATTATGTTGAAATGTCACATATTCGACAAATCTTCATCGGCATCGCATTTTAAGAACAAATCCCTGTGATACATTACATATTGGTTAATAAATTATATTACACATGTTCTAAAATGGATCCAAATTGGAATTACGTCGGGTTCCGGGTAGAAGTGACCAAGTAACATTTTTTTCAAAATTAGCTTTTTTTGTCATTCCGGTAACTAAGGAACGTTGTCTACTGTGTGTTGTTGCTAAGAACGTTATCTTCAAACTGATGTGCAAGAAATACTTGAAAATAATTTTACCTGCCCGAGAGAGTTTTATGTGACCAAATGGCATTTGAACTCAACCACAAAACACGAGAATGATTATAAGTGTACTCTCGCTGCTGCATGTAAATGTTATCAATTGCCATTTGATCGCTTTTACTGTGTAAGATTTGTAAGATTGCATAGTGGGCAGGTGAAAATGACCAATTACAGTGATAGGTAATGGATAACCTTTTCTAACAGAAATAGGTATATCATTGTTATTAGATGCTTGGCAACACGATAAATTAACGAAAAAACTATTCAATCCCTCAATTTCATGTAACTATGCGACAGATTTTCGAAGAATTAAATTGACCAAATGAGTAAAGCTTGAAACTCCAGGCAGGTAAAAATGATCAAATACAGTTTTCCGGAAAACAGCTCTTATTTAATCTGAAGTGAATTTTGAAGCACGATATCATAGGCGGGCACTAGCTAACTACCTACAGGATAAAGAAAAATCGAAACATAGTCGGATGAGACATCACACAACCAGTGTTCGTAAGAAGAAAATAGGTGAAACTTCAGATCGCTCCCCTGTAAAATTTTGCAAATGTTACTTGGTCACTTTTACTCGGAACCCCACGCAATGTACATCATTGTCAGACAGAAACATCATTGTAACTACAAGGACCTAGACGTTGGTACCGACCGATAGGAAATTATTGAAATAAAACAGGAACGAACTACGGTTGACTTGTTCGCTTAAAAAATGAGTATGAAACAAAATTTTCTATAGTATCAATTTCTTAAAAAAGGTGTACAATTGTTGTTAAATCGGCTAGTATTTACTGATATCTTAATTTACTCACGTATGGGGCCTGTACTTTGTTCACCCGTGTTTCATTCACGGTCACGTCGATGCTATTTTTTCTCGCCAGCGGTCGTTAAGCCCTTGAGAAGTGGGATTGGTAGAATACTTATAGTTTTATTCGATTTAGTGAAATTAATCATTTCGAAAGTTCAGCTCTCTAGGGACAGATTCGTTGACTGTCATCGATCCCATGTCTGTATAGATCACTTGGCTTTGTTGTGGCCCACCCTCCCACCCTATATTGAGACACACACCATACTAATTACATGTCATATATCTGGAACGGGAATGAGTAATTATTGATCGATGAACAATGCGCTCTGTTAGTAATTAGTGGAACTAATTAGTTCAGCTCTCTAGGGACAGATTCGTTGACTGTCATCGATCCCATGCCTGTATAGATCACTTGGCTTTGTTGTGGTCTAGTAGCTCAAGGGTTCTCGCAACGTCCAGGCGTCGATTTTTCCGAGACATATTCACCTGTGGTCAAAATGAAATCACTACGACTACTAATGGGAATTGCTGCGGAAGAAAACCTTGAGATGAGCCAGCTGGACGTTACCACAGCGTATTTGAATGGCACCCTCGATGAAGAAATTTTCATGTCGAAACCAGGGGGGCTGGAAGAGTATCTCCAGAAAATATTAATCGAGGAAAGCGAAAAAGAAGACAAAACATTGTTTCTAAAAACGAAAAGAATGTTAGAAGATCTGCAAAAAGAAGAGTGAAGCGAGAAAGTATGTCTACTGAAAAAAGCGTTATTTGGACTCAAACAAGCTGGACGACAATGGTTCAAGAAACTGGATGCTCGACTGAAAGAGTTGAGATTCTCACCCTCTACCGCTGATCCTTGTTTATACATTCGTGGGAAAGGGGGAGACAAAATTATCATTGCTGTCTATGTTGACGATCTGATCATTGCGTCAGCTTACAGGGATGAAGTCAACGAACTGAAGCAGGATCTAACAAAAACATTTGAAATGAGAGATATTGGGAATTTGAAATTTTGCCTCGGAATAGAATTTTCAAGAACGATTAACGGAGGAGTTGTAATGAAACAGGAAAACTATATTGAAAAACTGATTGAAAAATTCAACATGAAACAGGCCAAAACTATTCGAACGCCAATGGAGTCAAACTTGAAATTAGAAAAACCAACTCAAGGAGAATTACCAGAAGTCCCATACAAAAACTTAATTGGGTCTCTGATGTATCTGGCTACAGCAACGCGGCCAGATATAATGTATGCAGTGAGTTACCTGTCTCAATTCAACTCTTGCTACCGAAATGAACATTGGGCTGCCGCTAAACGTGTTCTGAGGTACCTAAAAGGGACAAAAACTCTAGGGCTCGAATTCCACAAAACAGGGCTATTAAACATCACTGGTATGTCCGATGCAAATTGGGGTAGCTGTTTTGATGGAAGGTCCTACACGGGGTATTGTTTTCTTTTTGGTGGCTCATGTATCAGCTGGGAGGCTAGGAAACAGCGAACAAAAGCGCAATCTACAGCTGAAAGTGAGTACATGGCACTAAGTGAAACTGCAAGAGAAGCGATGCACCTGAGGAGTCTTATTGGCCATGTAGGCATCAAGCAATCGACTATTGGAATTCAAACTGACAACCAAGCAGCACTAAGCTGGGCGACGAATCCAATAGTTAATTCCAAGTCAAAGCACATTGCATTGAAGGAGCATTCCATCCGGGACACTGTAGGACAAGGAATCGTAAAACTTGATTACTGCCCTACAGAAGAGATGATCGCCGACATATTTACAAAGCCACTCGCGGGAACAAAGTTCTTCATTTTCCGAGAACTACTTGGACTGAAGGAATGCTCGTGAGGGGGAGTGTTAGAAGTCACTCACATTATATTATTAGTTTGTTATCATCATTTCATGCCTTGGAAACAACAAGATGTTCTAGAAGAAAATCTCGTATCCCAGGCATTACTCGTTTGATCATTTGAGAGTTCAAGTTGTAAAAATAAAATAAAATAAAATATAATTAGCTATCAAAAACATTTTCCGTGCTTCCAATATAATATAAGGTATCTCTGGACTATTTACTCTCATTTTTAGTTAGTTTTACTGTAATTTATTGAAATAAGTAGGTAACTATAACTACAAAAGGCAACAGCAATTTTTGCAAAAAAAAAAAAAACACCTTTTTCTACGTACCTAGTTTAGTATGCTCATTCTGTATATTTATTGACTATTGTATTCTAGGACGTGGAGAAAATCCGAAAAGTCATAGGTGACTCAAGAATCCGGTTGAGCATGGACGAAGCAACAGACCCACTTGGCCGGTATATTGCCAATGTCGTAGTTGGAAAATTGGATCCTCATCAAGCCCACAAAGGTTACCTAATCCATGTGGCTCAGCTGGATAAAACTAATGCTTCATCCATTGTTCAAACTGTCCAAGAAGCAACAGGAGCTGGAGGACAATGCTGCTACAGTGAGAACGGTCAAAGAGTTGGTTAACAACGAGTCCATCCTCCCTCAGCTCTTATTTGTGGAAGCACGTTTTAAGGACATCCCAGGAGTGATAGAGCTTATGCAATCTCAGACGGTGTTGCTGACAACATCAATTGAGAAGATGAAGAGCATTTCGTCGACCTGCTATCCTGGAGCCAAAGGGAACAAGATTCAAGAGAAGGTAGAGGCGGTACTCCTTCGGAATTGCGGATGGGAAGAGGTGAAGAGTGTAGCTGCCAATCTATCAGGGGAAGGAGCTACCCTCAAGGAGAACTGGGAAGCTGCCGACGTCCTCTCAATGAAATTTGCACCGACAACATCTGCAGACGTGGAACGTTTGTTCTCCAAATTGAAGTACATTTTGAGCGACCGACGCCTGGGTTTTTGTATGGACAGCATCGTAGCCTACCTGAAATTGTACTACAACAGTTGTGACCCCATCAAGATTTAATACGTATAGTTGTGTAATGCTGGTTTTGGACATAGTTTTGTACATAGTTTTAGCAAATACAATAAAAATAATGTTATACGAACGACAATATTTTATTTTCCCATAAAATCAGGGACAGGGAAACGAAAGCCCAAAAAATAAATGCCATTTTTGGCCAAAATAAGTGCCATTTTGCCATGTTTTTAAGTGCCATTTTTGGCAAAAATAAATGCCATGTTTTGAAGGGCTCTGCCTATAAGTGAAAAAACGTCTGCAAAGTTTTGCGCGGCACGCATCTTCCTCGTTTAGGCAATATGAACGCGTGAATCTTTCAATATGTTTTTGGTAATCTCAAAAGATGTGGAGTAAGGATAAAAATTCTGCGAATATGTTCCTGCGCACACGAACGCCATAAAAAATTCATGTATTGCGGATCTTCGGATTTTAGTTCTCTAGCTCGTACCACTAGAACCTGAGAAAGTGATGCTTGTGGACTTCCAAGCGACGAAATGAACCCAACCGTAAATTCCAACCTTCGAATTTCCTGAAAAGTCTCAAGCAGATGTTGATGGTATCCTAGTTGAAAGGATTGAACGTTTTTTCATGCATGGATATCATCGGACCACCTATACAGACCGCTACTCACCCAAATGCCAGAGATGATTATTGAAATCATTTAAGAGTTTTGGTTGTTACTATGCTGTTGTGATTTTAAGCTCGTTCCTGCAAACTGATCATCTTTGTATAGTGTATAGAATTTTGTATAGTGACACGCTTCAAGAGGTACTACGAGATAAGCCCGCCTTTTATCTCATGACTGATGAACTTTCTGGAAATTTCTAGAAGGGATGACAAGGAGTTTTATACATTGAAATCACCTCTATTAACTTAGTTATGGTGTTCTTTCTATTATAAATGAAAAAAAGTTGGCATCCTTGGGTGTTGTTGGATTTTAGCACGTCGCGTTTTGACCAATGAGCCTGAGAAATCAACTCGTTTCGTCCAAACAGTTCAATCTGTTTCGACCAAGGAAGTTTTTGGAGGGGGAACTCGTTTCGACCAAGTGAATAATGTCCGGGTTGTTATAAATGATCAGTATAGTAAAATAAATTCGCTCAGCCTAACACGTGCAGACTGGTGACTATAAGTTGACACCATCAGAAGATTGGGGAACCTAGAGATAAGGAGATTCATAATATTGCAGGCGCTTGTTTTCTCGGGTGTAACTCACCCACATCTAAATGGGTCAAAACGAGCTGGGCGGCATGGGCCAAAACGAGTTTTCATACAAGTTCTGTTTAGACCCACCTTTGGTCAAAACGAAATGCGCCAGTTGGATTCCTGGTCTTGGTAAGATAAACGTGTAGGCCTTTTGAAGTAATATGTCGAGTATGAGCTTTTAACAGCGATTCCTGGGAGATGAATGCCGAGGAACACACTCACACACAGTTTGGAAAAAAAGAAAATCAGATTAGTTTGGCAAAATCAATTTGAATTTTTGGCATTTTATCAAATTTAGTCTTGTGCGGGAACTCGGAGAGTCAACATCGGAGAGTTTTATCGTTTAATGAAATAAACAGTGCTCAGTAGGTAGTTCAGTGCCCGGGAATGTTTACACTACAAGATGGATGACCCGAGCGATGATGTAACAATCGAGGAGATTGTTGCAAAAACGAGGCAAGAATTATTGCAACACCGTGAGGCTACAAACGCGATCCAAAGTGTGGATGCCCATGTAAGTGATGCATTCAACAATTTGTGTAGTGTCGTAGCTTCTCTATGCGATTACCTTATTCAAGCTAATAATCGAATTTCAATTTTAAATCAAAATTTAAAAGTTCTTGAGGACAAGCAAGGGGTACTCAAATCGACTCAATCCCATGCCCCTAAGTCTTACAGCACGGAAGAGGACGATCTCGAAAGAGAAACTGATTGGATCTTGAAAAGGTCCCGTAAAAAGCGCAAAGCTGGCTCATCACCAGAAATAGAGGCTGAGGCCTCCAACAAACCTAAGGTTGGCAAAAATGCCACCAAAACATTAGAAAACAAGCCCAAAAAGGATCCACCTCCTCCACCCATAAATGTGATAGGTTTAAAGAGATTTTCGTCCGTCAAAGACATCATTAGGGACATCCCTAAAGAGAATTTTAAAATTACCGCACTCAACAATGACGTATGGAAAATCAACGTAGAGTCTCGTGAAAACTGGAAATTGATCACGGAAAAACTACGAACAGAGAAAAAACAATGGCACACGTACCAAGATAAAGCTGACAGACCAATTAAGGTTATGGCTAGAGGTTTACATGCTTCATGTGAAATAAACGAAATTATTGAAGACCTAAAAAATCAAGGTTTTAACATTCTAGATGTAACCAACATACTCAAAAAAGAAAAAAAGAAAAATGAGAGAGGTGTAATTGAAACCTTTCAAAAACCCCTTCCTCTATTCATGTTAACATTTGAAAAGAAAGAAGATATAATCAGAATACATAATATTAAGGCTATTCTCAACATAATTGTAAAGATTGAGCCATTAAAGAATGCCTCCAAACTTATCCCTCAATGCAAAAAATGCCAAAGCTACCTCCACACTCAATCCTACTGTGGAAAGGAACCAGCATGTGTGAAACGTGCTGGACAACACATTACAGCTGAATGCACCCTAGACAGGGCCGATACTCCCAAATACGTAAATTGTCGAGGAAATCATCCTGCAAATTATCGCGGCTGCGAAGTAGCTAAAGAGCTACAAAGAATGGGAAACAATGCCACTAAACCCCAAGTGAAAGAATCCAGTAGACGGAATCTCTCTACTGAAAGAAGTGGTAGCAGGCGGAAATCGCTCACTACGATAACGTCAGGCACTTCTACTACTAAGACTTCATATACTAATGTACTTAGCTGCAAAAAAAAGAGATGACCGTGCCGAGCACTGAAAAAATGATAACGCAAATTCTAGAGAGATTGAATGAACAAAATCACACCAATAAGCTGTTATTCGAAAACCGGCCCTACAAATTTTTTTATTGAACAAACTCGGAGTTTTTTCTTTCAGAATCACTTTTTCACTGAGTGTTACAATAACTGGTGAGTGAGCAGAGGTATCTCAAGTGGATACATAAATGTTGAAGACAGTGACGAGCTACCCTCTGATCACTCACCAGTTAAGTATTGTAACAGTCAGTGAAAAAGTGATTCTGAAAGAAAAAACTCCGAGTTTGTTTAATAGAAAAACTTGTTGGGCCTGTTTTCGGCAGCAATTGGAAACATCAATTACACTGAAAGTACCTCTGAAAACACCAGAACAAATAGAAGACGAACTTGACCTTTTTATTAATAACATACAACAAGCAGCCTGGCAAAGTACGCCAGTAAAACAAAACAACAATTGTGACGATCTGAAATTATATCCATTGGAATTGAGGTATCTCCTGAATGCGAAATGAAGAGCAAGGAGAAAGTGGAAAAATAATAGAACGTCTGAAAACAAAACTATATTCAACAGATATACTAACAAACTTAAATATCTAATTAGAACTATGGAAAATGAATCAGTTGAACGTTTTCTGAGTAATCTGACTGCAGAGAAAGATACGGAGTATTCTCTCTTCAAGGTAACTAAAAACATTAAAAGACCCAAAGTTATCTCACCCCCAATTAAAAAGGATGATGGGTCATGGGCCAGAAGTAATGTAGAAAAAGCACATCTCTTTGCAGAGCATCTCTTCCAAACTTTTCAACCTTTACCAAATCAATCACCAGACGAAAATACAACTCGGACAGTAAAAACGGACAAACGCAAAATACTGCCAGTCACACTGAAAGAACTTAAAGATGAAATTAAAAACAACATTAATGCTAAAAAGACTCCCGGATATCAGGTCGTATAGTGAAGGAGCTCCCCGAAAAGGCATTACTTAAATTGCTTCACATAATCAATGCTATTTTTAGGCTGAAACATGTACCATCCCAATGGAAGGTTGCGGAAGTCGTTATGATCTCCAAACCAGGAAAGTCGCTGAACGAGAAAACGGGGTACCGGCTGTAGTATCCTACTGAATTATTATTATTTATCAGCTGGCATTAGTCAGCTGATGTTAAGAACTAGTTAGTCTTTTGGTTAAAATAAAGACTCAATATTCATTGAACCTCTTTAAATGAAGTGTCGATCTATTAACTTAACTTAATTTCTATAATAATTATTAACATATTAAATAATACACATGATATTGCATCTGGCGCAGTCGGTATTTTGAGTACAATCGGAGGCTGGTGGTCCAACTAGTCGGGTTGTACCGGGACGCGAGTTTGATAGTACATGGTAGGTAAGAAGTAGCTCTTGTTTTGCCGTTTGCTGAGTTGGTAAGTTTCGCCATTTTTTTTCCATTCGTGAAATGGAGTTCGTTGCCAAGCCATCAATTTTCAATCCACAATTAGATGAAAACTCAGCATCTCGCTGGTCAGCGTGGGTGAGTGAATTCGAGGTTTTTATCATAGCTGCAGATGTGAGTAACGATTTGCGGAAAAAAGCTTTGCTTTTAAAGTCCGCTGGAAATATTTCGTAACTTACCGGATATTGGCCCTTCGTATGAAGATTTGAAAATTGCATTAACTAACTATTTTACTCCTAGGAAAAATATTTTATTTGAACATTTTAAATTTCGGAAGACGGAGCAAGAACCGTCCGAATCGATAAAAGAGTATTATGTGAAGTTACGGAAAATGGCTCGTTCCTGCGACTTTCATGATATGAATTGCTTCCGAGTCTACTAAAGTAGCGGAAGCATTGTTTTCACTTTCGAAATGTGAAAAATTTTTGTCTCCAAAATCAAAAATTCCACTCGCATTTTGCGTTTTAGACCTTTCTGAACGATTTTGGTTCCGTGTCTGTGTGTGTGTCTGTATGTCTGTGTGTGTGTGTCCGTGTGTGTGTGTCTGTCTGTGTGGCTGTCTGTCTGTCAGCAAATCCTTGTTACGGGCAAAACTACACGAAGTTATTGTCCGATTTTGATGAAATTTTCAGGGATTGTGCGGGTTGGGGTGTAGATGGTCCCCTATAGGTTTCATGAACCCCGGATCAATAGTAGCCTCTGCGCATGCGCAAACGTGAAATCCTTGTTACGCGCATAACTCCGGGAGTTCTTGACTAATTTCGATGAAATTTTCAGGGATTGTTTGGTTTGATGTGTGGATGGTCCCCTATGAGTTTCATGAACCCCGGATCAATAGTAGCTTCTGCGCATGCGTGAACGTTAAATCCTTGTTACGCGCATAACTCCGAGAGTTCTTGACCAATTTTGATGAAATTTTCAGGGATTGTTTGGGTTGGGGTGTAGATGGTCCCCTATAGGTTTCACGACCCCCGGAATAATAGTAGTCTCTGCGCATGCGCAAACGTGAAATCTTTGTTACGGGTATAACTCCGGAGGTTCTTGACCAATTTCGATGAAATTTTCAGGGATTGTTCGGGTTGGGACGTAGATGGTCCCCTATAGGTTTCATGACCCCCGGAATAATAGTAGTCTCTGCGCATGCGCAAACGTGAAATCCTTGTTACGGGTATAACTCCGGAGGTTCTTGACCAATTTCGATGAAATTTTCAGGGATTGTTCGGGTTGGGGTGTAGATGGTCCCCTATAGGTTTCATGACCCCCGGATCAATGGTAGCCTCTGCGCATGCGCGAACGTGTAATCTTTGTTACGTGCATAATTCTGGGAGTTCTCGACCAATTTCGATGACATTTTCAGGGATTGTTCGGTTTCATGTGCAGATGGTCCCCTATGAGTTTCATGACCCCCGGATCAATAGCAGCCTCTGCGCATGCACAAACGAAATCCTTGTTACGCGCATAACTCCGGGAGTTCTTGACCAATTTTGATGAAATTCTCAGGGATTGTTCGGTTTGTTGTGTAGATGGTCAGCTATGAGTTTCATGACCCCCGGATCAATAGTAGCCTCTGCTCATGCGCAAACGTGAAATCCTTGCCACAAGCATAACACCGGGAGTTTTTGAAGGATTTCGATGAAATTTTCAGGGATTGTTCACTTATTAGGTATATTTTATAGTTTGTTCAATAGTTGAACATGCCTACCTTTATTTTCTCAAGTTATTCTCCTGCATAACAATAAATTTACCCTAAATCAACATTTACTTCGCTTAATTGAACGAAGTTCTTTGGTCAATAATAATTTTCAATGATCTATACAGTCATGTTATGGATACGAGGAAGCTATGTGCCACACCCACTTGGCAGAGGTTTTTTGAGATCTGTGTTCAAATTCTCATGGGTACGTCATCCGATAAACTACGGAAGGAAATGCTAAAAAGAGGGAACATGACTCTTGACGAAATTCTTGCATTTGGGCAAACTGAAGAGGTAGTGAAAGTACAGATTGACACATGTGGTGTTCTAGGCCATTTACCTAAATCACGGTATTGCTCTGGTACTAATCTCAAAAGTAAATCTGTTACTAAGAAACGACTTTTCGTCAATCAAACTACAGCTGATGGTAACGATCAGGAGTTGTCAGATGTTTCATTAAATTTAATCAGCTTGGCTAAATCAAAAGGAATCCCTGTGACCACCGTAACTATGCTAGGTAAACAAATTGATTTTATTGTCGACACTGGAAGCAGTGTAAATATCTACAACTCATTAATTGGCGCACCACTACTACGTGAAACTAGTTGTTCGTTACAGGCTTACCCAAATCAACCCGTTAACTTATTGGGGGAATTTACCTGCCAATTGAAATTTAAGGATAAGTGTTCAAGAGCAAAAGTGGTAGTCGTTAAGAACGGGGACTCGTTGCTAAGCTGTGAAACTGCTGAGAAATTAGGAATTGTAGCTCTAGTCCTGTCAATTGATGATGTTGCATCTCCATTTAAAACTAATCTCATGCCTCTTGCCAATGATTTCAAGCGCAAGTACCCCAAGGTGTTTAATGGAATTGGTAAGTTGAAAAATGTCCAAGTTAAATTGCATATTGACACAGATGTTCCGCCTATTGCTGTACCTTTTAGGAGGACACCATTTCATCTTAGAGAAAAATTGGAAACGGAGATTAACAAATTATTGGAGGACGACATTATAGAAAAAACAGTTGGGCCTACTACGTGGGTTTCTCCTGTTATATCTGTTCCGAGAAAAGGGGGTGCGGTGCGGTTGTGTGTCGACATGAGAAATGAGAATAAAGCTATTAAAAGAGAGCGCCATCCTACTCCAACATTCACCGAAATTGCTACTTTAGTTAACGGATCAGTTAAATTTTCAAAATTGGATTTAAATAAGGGGTTTCACCAGCTGGAATTGCATCCAGATTCTCGCCCCATAACATCGTTTTCAACACATATGGGAGTTTTTAATTATAAACGTCCAAGTTTTGGAGTAACTTCGGCACCTGAAATATTTCATGAAACAATACAACAAATTATCTCGGACATTCCCGATTGTGTCAATGTGAGTGATGACATTTTGATATACGCTCAGTCAATAAAAAAACACGATTTGATTTTAGTGTACTGCAACGATTAAATGATGTTGGATTGACATTAAATGTGGAAAAATGTTTATTTCGTCAAGACAGCGTACCGTATCTCGGGTTTGTTCTTTCTAAAGACGGGATCAAACCTGACCCTTCTAAATTACGTGCAATTTTGGATTTAGAACCACCCAAGGATGTTCAAGAAACAAGAAGTTTATTGGGAATGGTGAATTTCCTGATGAGATTCCTACCGGGCTTAGCCAGCAGTACTAAACCTTTACGTGATTTGATAAAAAAAGAATCACCATGGAAATGGACTAACCTGGAACAAGAAGCTTTTGAGGAGATTAAGAAAAAGGTCACTGCAGCTGTAAGCAACAAATATTTGGATACTTCCAAAGAGCTCCATTTGTATACAGATGCAGGGCCCGAAGGTCTTGCAGCCATACTAGCTCAACCGGGTAAAATGAAAGCTAATATAATATCATGCGCAAGTGTGAGCTTGTCTGATGCGCAAAAGAGATATTCTCAAATTGAAAGAGAGATGTTAGGGGTTTCATGGGGCGTTGCTCATTTTCACGATTTCCTAATCGGGGCTCGTTTTGTAATACATACCGATCACAAACCATTATTATCCCTTCTCTCCCATACCAGCCCGACTACTTCACCTCGTTTAGACAGATTGTTTTTCAAATTGATAGGTTACAATTTTTCGGTTGTCTACATGTCTGTAAAAGAAAATCCATCTGACTATACGTCACGTCACCCTCGTAAACAAACGATAAGTGCTCCCGAAGATGATTTCATTAATCTCATAACTGATTCCGCATTACCATCAACGGTTTCACGAGATACTTTATCAAAGGAAACATTGAAAGATGAACAACTGTGTATGGTTATGAAGGCTATTGAAACGGGAGATTGGTCAAATCCAGTTATTGATAAATTTGAAACTGTGAAAGGAGAACTGGCAGTCACTACAGATAAAATTACTCTCAGGGGCACTCGTCTTGTTATCCCACAAAGCCTGCAGGCGACAGTCATCGTGCTGGCTCATCGTGGCCATCAAGGTATCACCAAATCGAAAGAGTTACTTCGAAGCAAGGTCTGGTTCCCTGCTATGAACACTTTAGTAGAAAAGGCGGTGAAAAGTTGTATTCCTTGCCTAGCCAACAGTACCAAAACTAGGAGAGATCCGATTAGACCAACACCAACACCTTCTGACCCGTGGGAAAATCTTTCGATTGATTTTGCAGGACCCTTTCCAAATGGAAAGTATATTATGGCAGTAATAGACGACTTCAGTAGATACCCAGTAGCCGAAATTATTCCCTCTTTGAAGACTGAACAGGTTACTAACTGTTTATTCAAGATTTTTTCTTTATTTGGCCTACCCCACTCACTTCGTTCAGATAATGGCCCCCCTTTCAGCGGAAAACAATTCGAAGAATTTTGTTCATCGTTACAAATTAAACACCAAAGAGTTACAAGTTGTTGGCCTGAAGCTGATGGGCGGGTGGAATGTTTCATGTCTAGCCTGAACAAAACTGTTAGAACTGCGATTGTTGAACAGAAAAATTGGGAGGAAGCACTGCCAGAGTTTTTAATTCAATACCGTGCTACACCTCACTGCTCTACACGGATTTCTCCAGCACGGGCTCTTTTACGAAGTAACTTCAGATCATTTCTTCCCCAGATTTTTACGGACGTTTATGAAGAAGATATTGATGAAAATTTAAGAACCATGGATGAAATAAGTAAGGAAAAAATGAAGCTGTATGCTGATTCCAGAAGAAACACGAAAATTCATGATCTACAGGAAGGAGATACTGTGTTAGTAAAGCAAAGAAAAACTAATAAATACAGCTCAGTTTATGATCCAAAGCCACTAGAAATAACGCAAGTAGAAGGCACCAAGATAACAGCATTGAGAGATGGAAGGAGGGTAACGAGAAATTCGTCATTCTTCCAAAAACTACCACAAGAAGCAGTTACTCTAGCAGAAGATTCTTCTCAACGATTTCACCATGAAGAGGATATGTTTCAACTTTCCACAAACCAAGAATCATCGGTGTCAACTTCTGAGAATAAGGATACGGGTACAGTCACAAGAAGCGGCAGAAGAGTGATACTACCGTCCAAGTATAAGGATTTCGTTGTGGGGAAATATTAATGATACTTGGGGAAGGGATGTAGTATCCTACTGAATTATTATTATTTATCAGCTGGCATTAGTCAGCTGATGTTAAGAACAAGTTAGTCTTTTGGTTAAAATAAAGATTCATTACTCATTGAACCTCTTTAAATGAAGTGTCGATCTATTAACTTAACTTAATTTCTATAATAATTATTAACATATTAAATAATACACAAGATATTGCACCGGCCAATATCCCTCCTCACCGTTATGACAAAACTGTTTGAAAAGCTGCTTCTTAAACGACTTAAACCACTATAGTAGTAGAGAAGAAAGAATAGGACTGGCCGACGAGGAGGGTTGATGAGACAGAAGATCACTCGTTACCTAGGAACGGCTTTCGCCCCGCCCTTTTCCTTCACGTAGAGAACACGGTTGCCACAGTGAGGGAATATTTCGTTCCCACACGATAGAAATTTTTTTTTTTTTTTTTTTTTATACCTACGTTGTTACGGCCGAAACGTTTTGACTCAAAATTCATAATATGACGCGGAGGTTTCCTGGTTACCGTTATACCGACAAAATTATTAAAAAAAAAAATGTGCAGCAATAATAAAGTAGGCAGATGGCAAAGTAGCTTCGTCGAACACACACAATCATACAAGTGCAACACAAGTGGCAGGGAAAAGGTAATTACGCGTGGTGCAGGTGGTATACCTGTAATGAGGAGTGGTGGAAAAGGGGCCGGGCTTGGCTGGAATCGGGCAGGTATAGAGGGGGAACTTCTGGACCTATTCTTTCTTCTCTACTACTATAATAGAAGATAGAAATTTGATCCCAAATCACCAATTCGGATTCAGACAACGACACTCTACAATAGATCAAGTCCATCGAATCACTAACATAATTGAGGTGGCCCTTGAAGGTAAAAAAATATGTGCCAGTATCATCTTGGATGTGGCTCAAGCCTTTGACAAGGTTTGGCACGAGTGACTAGAGTACAAACTGCACAGGGATCTCCCAAGACAGTACTACTTACCACTTAAGTCCTACCTGAAAATAGACATTTCAAGGTGAAGCAAGATGACCAATACTCCGGCTTGAAGCCCATAAAAGCAGGGGTCCCGCAGGGTAGTGTTTTAGGGGCAGTACTCTACCTCCTGTACACACGGGACTTACCCCAACAAGAAGGCACAACTGTTGCCACCTTTGCAGATGATACGGCTATCCTCTCTGTTGGAGATAATATAGAAGCTGCAACACGCAAACTACAGACGTCTACTACTGAGGTTTCTAAGTGGACCAAGCTGTGGAGAATGAAGCTGAACGAATCAATATCAGCCCACATCAACTTCACTAACCGAAAAGTCCCAATCTTGGATGTTGAGATCAATTCGAATAAAATACCGCATACTGAAGAAGTTAAATACTTGGGTTTGACACTTGACTCCAAATTAAACTGGAATAAACACATAGAAAAGAAGAAAGAAGAACTTAAAATCAAGTACAGAAGGATGTATTGGCTAATGGGAAGGAATTCCCATCTCTCTCTTCACAACAAACTGCTTATATATAAGCAGATCCTTCGCCCCATTTGGACCTATGGGATACAGATCTGGGGCTGTGCCAAGAAATCAAATATTAAGAAAATCCAAACCTTTCAGAATAAAATACTTAGAAGTACCTATAGTTGGAGCCCCTTGGTATGCGAAACGATGATATTCATCGAGATTTGAGGATGGAGACAGTCTATGAAATTATTGCAAAATACGCAAGGAAGCATGATCATCGCCTCCACAAACACGAGAACCCGGAGATGCTCTACGTTTTGGACAACGAAGGTGAAATCCGACGTCTCAAGCGAAACAAACCGCTGGATTTAGTTGTGCTGCGTGAATGGAAGTGCAATCGAACTCAGTGCTAATTAATTGAGCTATATAATAAAGGGCTAGGCTTTGCTGTAAACCTACCCTCTTGGAGTGTACTTTATCGATATGTAAAATTGCTAGATGAAATGTATTTGGTTTTTCAGTTGCAATTAATAAATCACGAAAAAAAAAATTATCAAATTGAAAATCCAGTTCTGGGTTTTCTTCCCAGGTGCATGCCCTTGCAACCCGGTGCGTCCACAGGTTGCGGATAGTGGAACGGCCATCAGATATTATGGTTAGCTGCAAACTAAGCTGGTCACCAGACGAATATGCAGTAGCAGGCAAGGGCGACACCTGGGAGAGGGGGTGGACCATTTCTTGACAAGAATGGTCCTATAAAATGCTCCAATACTCGATGATGAGGTGTGACAATGGCGAGTAAGGGCCCCCACTTAAATATAAGCACTGGTCAGGAGAAATGGCTCCTATAGCTTTGGGTGGCGACCATCTAAGGGATTGGAGACCCTGACAGAAAAACTCCCTGGTACTCCAGGTTTGGGGGTTGGGCGTGGGGCCAACTACCCCACCCCGTAGAAAGACAGCAGTTACAAATCCCATAAGAAACAAACAAAATCGGACTGGAACTCATGGCTTTAGATCCCAGCATGGACAACGGAATAAACTACGGAATTCGGGAAGCCAGGGACCACACCGGCCTGTAGAGCTCAGCAGTAAGTAGTAAGTATCAAATTGAAAATTTTGGCAAATTAATTTGAACCTTTTAACTCCGCCTATGTAAAAACCCAGCCTCTGGTTGGCCATCTCATAGCCTGTCCCAAGCCAGGATAAAGGAGGAGGGAACCTTGCTGTAACCTTGGTGGCATCTTTTGCCGTCCAAGGAAGTAGGCATGCTATAACACCTAAGCTGCTGAAACAGCAAGGAGGGCCTGCTTGGAGGTCCTATAAGGAGGGCATCCCCCACTGAACCAAGCTAGGGTACTGTGGGCTAATTACCTGCATACCTGAAACTTACAGCAATTAAAGAAACCAAGACGGTAAAGCGCTGGATTGATAAAAAGGAGACGACTTTTGGCATGAAAAGGATTACGAAATAAGATTTTAGAATATAAGGACACTTTCGGAACCAGGAAAACTTGAGCAGGTAGTAAAAAAAATGCAAGATTATAAACTTGATACCCTTGGCCTCAGCGAGGTGCGTTGGAAGGAGTTTGGAGGAATCAGAACCAAGGAGGGCATGAGTGTATTGTACTCGGGTCCAGAGAACGAACACAGAGATGGAGTAGCCTTCGTACTAACTCCACCAGCCAAAAACAGCCTTATGGAATGGATCCCAGTTTCTGAAAGAATCATTATAAATTATTTTTGGAATCTACAATACGCATCATACACAATAGCAGTTTGATCTTTGCTGAAGTCCATGCTTAAGCGTGAAACGGGATAATTTACATCGTTCAACATCATTGGAATGTTTGTGAGGTGTGCATGATCGAATTCTGACGATGATTTGATTTGATTTTGGTTTCTGTCTGTCTGTAGAACAAATATAATCCAGCGAGGTTTGTGCTTCCCACAGACCTAGAAAATTCAGTTGCACCACTTTAAAGTGTCAGCATTTCATTTAGGTTCCATGAGCAAAAAGATATCAGTGCTACTGACAATTTTAAGCATTTCAAGTTTGTAATTATCAGAAAGTTTGACAAGGGGAACCTTCCAGACAAGCTTTTGAGTAGTTAACTGTACTTTTGCAGCCTTAGTTTTACCTGTGCTTATTATGCAATTGCTATCTGTGGGAGATCTAATTAGTACAAGCTCATGTTTGCAGTTTAGAATGGGTTTGTTGTAATCTCGAGCGAACCCCAGCAGATCTTATAGATATAAACATATACTTATGAATACTCCCTGGTTGTTGGCTTTTACACCTGTTTGACTCCAACTTAGTTCATCCTTAGCAGTGCCAACTGATCCTCTCATAGTGCTTGTAATGCCAACATTTCTTGTTTGATCAATAACAGCACCACAAAGTTCGTAGTTTACCTGTTTGAAATGAGTGTGTTAGCGGGTTTGCAATTAATTGAGCGCCATGGTCATCATTCCTGTCAAGCTTAGCTTCAATATATAAGTACCAGTCCGATGGCACAACCATTGAATCATTAGCTTGAATTGGGATTCGTATTTGGTCGGAATTATTTAGAGCTGAACTAGCGTAGGGTGAATAGGAATGAAATTCGTATGATGTTATACTGTCGTCAAAGCGGACTTGATCGGTGAGGTTTAGGGAGTGTTGATTAATCATGATGTCTACCACTTTTTGCTTTCGCTGTTACACTAAAGCCGAGACTTTCCAAAAATTCTAAATTACGAGGTGTTAGCGCTTTACGTCCACTGCTCATACTGGATAAAGTTTGAGACAACCGTAGATTTTGAATAGGACTAGGACGAGTTGAAGCAGCGAAGTCAATACCCATTTTCCTCTAGGTGTAGCCGAATAGTGATAGTCTCACCTTGAAAATTGAGTCGTTTTCCGTTCTGATCTTCAACGGTACAGATGAGTTCCTGAACCACACAAGTGTTTAAAGGCAAATAGACAAGATTGTTCGTATGTGCTGGCAATTTATACCAGTATTCAACCTCGGGGAAAATGGAGTAGAGAACGTGTACAGGCTCATCTTTTCTATAACTCTGTTGAACCAAGTGCTGTTATTACTGGAATGATTGCAGGGAGGAAGCATCCACGCTTGCCTGATGGTATAGGAATAATTCTTGGGGCTAATGTCGGGTGTGATGTGTGTGCACGTCTTTTAACAAGTTTGTTGTCCAAAGGCCTCACTTTCACCCCCTACACCACGGCCAGACCGTATAAAGCTACATGAAGACATCCAAGAGTTCTGCTGGCGTCTGAGGCTAAAATATTATTGGCACAACAACACAGATTCAGAGCAGAATGGGGAGGCATTACATCCTTCTCTTCACAAATTCAAGCCCCCCTCTGACTTTGATCTGAAAGCTCTCCCTTCATCAAGACTCCCGCCCTCACATCCACTTGAAAAGTACATTTACACACTGCACATTTACACATTTACGTACTTCAAGTGCCAACTTCCTGAACTCTCTTGCTCCACGGGATAACTTGACCAAACACGAACGTCATACTCTCAAATCTTTGAAATCTGATTCATCCATCAAGATCATGCCAGCAGACAAGGGATCAACTGTTGTGATTATGAACGCCGTAGACTACAATCAGGAAGCATTGAGACAATTGTCTGATGAGAGATTTTATGAGAAAATTGAAAATGACCTGACACCACAGTTAGCAAACGATCTCAAGAGGTACATTAAAGTAAATGGAGGGAGAGAAGGACTAAGCTCTAGAGATATTGATCTTTTAGTTCCAAAGGAGCCACAATGTCCTGATTTCTATCTTCTCCCAAAGATCCACAAATCATATTCTCTCCCTGAGCAACCTCCCCCAGGTCGACCAATTGTTGCTAGCTTTGGCCGCGTCACAGAACGGATCTCTGCATATGTAGACTCCCAGCTTCAACCTCTCGTACAATGCCAGCCATCTTTCGTCAAGGACACAGGAAATTTTATGACTTTACTGAGTAAACTACGATCCCAGAAGATGTGATTTTTGCCACTATAGACGTGAATTCCTTGTATACAGAGATTCCCCACAGCGAGGGACTGGCTGCTCTCACCCACTTTCTGGAGATGCGTTCTGAACCAAGAGTTCCATCCACTAAGTTCCTAGTCAAACTTGCAGAATGTGTCCTAACGATGAATTTTTTTAAATTCGCGGACCGATTCTACCTGCAGAAGAGAGGGACTTCAATGGGGACTCGAATGGCACCCTCATGCGCGAATTTGTTTATGGCGGATTTGGAGAACAAATTTCTCGCATCAAGAGAGGAAACCCCATTAATATGGAAACGGTTCATTGACGATATTTTCCTCATATGGCCGCATGGTGAAGAGGCACTTTAGTCCTTTCTCAGGGACCTCAACTCCAGTTTTTCTGTTAAATTCTCGTGGTCATACTCAAGGTCAATGGCTACATTCCTAGACGTGGACATCTTGATGGTTGATGGAAGCTTCAGAACTAGCGTACACATAAAACCTACAAACAAGCAGCTATGCAGCTGTACACTACGACAGTTGTCACCCTCCACACACGAAGCGGTCCATTACAAGGTCATTGTCCATTAGGGGCCACGAAATTTGTAACAATCAGGACACTCTGGAAGATTATTTGTCACTGGTTGGAGAAAAGTTCATAGAAAGAGGGTACCCGAGACGAATTGTCAGTGAAAGAGTGGTTCCAGCTCGTGTCAACTATCAGCGAAGAACACGGCCGCAAAATAACCGAGTCCCTCTAGTCACAACGTTCTTCTTTGTAATACAGAAGATGAATGGGATTCTCCGGGATCTTCAACCAATTCTAGCATCCAGTCCTCTGACCCGCAATTTGTTCAGGGATGTGCCTCAGGTGACGTATGGACAGGGGCAGAACCTAGGTGGAATATTGTCCCACAAACATCCACGAATTCCGCCTTCAGAAGTGCAGCAGCCTGGGCTACATCGATGTGAGCGTTCGAGGTGCAAACTGTGTGAAATTGTTATTGACGACTCTCACTTCACCTCACCAAATACCTCCCACTCCTACAAATGCCAGGGACAAGCAGAGTGTCAGTCTAGAATGTGTGAGGAGGATCAGCGCAGGGGTTTCTATGTTGGGAAAGCTACTCAACTCAATTTGAGGATTAACAATCATAGAGCTTCGTTAAACCAAGATCGGCCCCTCCCTTTAAAGCTGCACGCAAGGTCACACAGTCCCACTGTCTCGTTCAATGACTGCTTTGGAGTGAAGGTCCTAAAGAAGATGCCACAGCCGAGCAATGATAGACTATTGCAGCAGTCAGAACGGGCTCATCGATGGGTGCTTGGATCGATGCGACCTCCTGGCCTCAATCTTAATGATTGAAAGATGCGGGATAAATTAACAAAAGCATGTTCATATGGTTACATCCAAGACACCGTCCAGTCCCGAAAATTTAGAAAACCACTACTCTCCTACTTTTGAAAAAGATTAACGTCGAAATATCAAAATTATTCTCTCATCTTTCTGTTTGTGAAATTTCTATTAATTTAATTACCTTATATAAGGTTCAGTAGAACAATCATAATCACAAGCATATGTATATATATAATGAAACGAGACTTCCTCCTTCACATCCTCTCGAGAGATACATTGGACAACTTCTCCAACGGACATCTAGCAGATCTTTCTTAGATTCACTTACACCAAGGGATAATCTGACCCCACATGGACGCCGCGCACTCAAAGGTCTGAAATCTGATGTATCCATCAAGATCATGCCTGCAGATAAAGGATCTACGGTAGTCGTACTGAACTCCACAGATTACGATAAAGAAGTGCTGCGACAATTACGAGACACACGATTCTACGAAACTTTAGACACAGATCCTACACAACAGTTCAAAACAGACATTAAGGCGTATATTTGGAGGAATGGAAGGAGAGAAGGACTGAACTCAAGAGATATCCAACTTCTTGTACGAGAGGATCCAAAATGCCCAGACTTCTATCTTCTTCCGAAAATTCATAAACTGCAGTCTCTTCCAGATCGACTTCCACCAGGCAGACCAATAATAGCGAGCTTTGAGTGTTTGACCGAAAGGATATCTGCCTGTATAGATTCTTACCTGTCCACAGCCAGCCATCTTACATTAAAGACACACAACACTTCCTCAATATTTTACGGGAGACACGAGTCCCTCCAGATGCGATCCTCGTCACTATAGTCCGAGTCACTCTACACTGAAATACCTCACCAAGAAGGTATAGCAGCTTTGACTCAGTTTCTTGAGGAGCGACCAGATCCACAAGTCCCTTCCACCAAATTTTTAGTAAAGCTGGCTGAATGTGTTTTGACCATAAATGTGTTCAAGTACGGTGACCAAATACACATTCAGAAGAAGGGAACTGCTATGGGAACTCGCATGGCTCCTCGTTATGCCAATCTGTTCATGGCCAAATTGGAAAATGATTCCTTGGCATCAAGAGCGAAAACTCCCCTATTGTGGAAGAGATTTATTGATGACGTGTTTCTAATATGGCCACATGGCGAGGAAGAGTTGCAGCTTTTCTTGACAGACATTAATTCACGATATTCAGTCACATTCACATGGTCATATTCTTCGATAGCCACAACATTTCTCGACGTCGACATCACACTACAGAAGGGAGTTTCATCACCACTGTACCTGCATGTTAAAAACACGAATAACCAATTATACTTGCATCATGATAGCTGCCACCCTCCTCACACAAAACGATCTATCCCAAGATCGTTGTCCATACGTGGTCATCGAATCACCAACAAGAAAGAAAATCTGGAATCCTATCTTTCGGGACTACAAAAAAAGCTGGTAGAAAGGGGCTATCCTTAGAAATTTGTGGAAGACCGCTTAGTGCCAGCACATGTACGGTACACAGCAACACCCCAGGCTACCAAAGACCGAGTGCCACTTGTAACCACGTTTTTCTTTGGAGCTAAAAAATTAAATAGTGTACTTCGTGAGCTACAACCCATTCTGACATCCAACACGCAAACAAGAGACATTTTTCAAGATACACCACAAGTAGCGTACCGACAAGCTAGAAACATTGGAGAAATTGTATCGCATTGGCATCCTCGAACACATCACATCCCTCAGTTACCTACCACCCATCCTCCATCCATATGAAGAGAAGTTATTACGCGAACATCTGATCATTTGTTCGGGCTATCACCATATGATAGCGATTGTCATCCTTTCCTGCTCTTCATCGTTCGTAATTCCGCTCCCGGCTTATATGTTTAATTGAATTATTATTTCGTAATATTGTCTCGCGTGAAGTATCGAACTTCGTTTTTGATTTTTCGTTAATAAACGATACATCTTTCGAGTTCGCAAGCGTAAATTATTTCAATTACCTTGATTAAACTAATAAATCAAAAACTTCCTGTGCTTTCGCGATATGACCGAAACAAAAGCAACGTTCCGAATCACGGTAGGTGCTTCCCCTAACGATCCCAAGACTTCGATTTACCTTGTCACATCCATCCAGTTACTGGGTCGCGAAGAGATTTACCTATTTTCTACCACAAACGCTCCGTTATCGCTCCATAAAGAGCTGTGTGCGCTGCCTGCAGTGAAGAAAGCTATGACAAGTATCAAGTTACGTGGACAATTTCGAAGAGTAAATGTCACATTGCGGGGAAGTCTTCGAGATACCTATATAGACGAAGATGAAAATGTTATGTTTGAAGATGAATTACTAGAAGAAGGCAGCCCCCCAGCGGACGGAGAACTTACGGTCAGTGAAGCAAAGACCAAGTCAATGCAATCAATAACAAAGGACATGATATGTAGGAAATTTGCTGGGAACGATCAGGACGCGAGTGTTTGGCTAAGGACCTTCGAGAAAGAGTGTGACCGTCTGAGCATCCAGCAAAACCAGCGAGTAGAAGCGCTACGATTATTCTTGGAAGGTACACCTGCAACTTGGTTCGAATCAAATTGGACGCTTATTGGAATCAGCACCTGGTACCATTGGACTGCGATGTTTTTGGAATCATTTGGAGGTAAGAGTTGGTCTGATATTTGGTTTGCTGTTCAGTATAAATGGATGAAAAACAGTACATACTCTGAGTTTGTGATAAAAAAATATAGTTTACTAATAGGAGCCTTCCCAGATATGTCTGAACTAGATCGTATTGCCTTAGTGATTATTGGCTTGCCACCGTCAATAAACGAAAAATTGGATAGGAATGAGATTACCACTCAGGGAAAATTGTTATCGAAATTAAATATGTTGACAGCTGGAGGAAAAGGAAATAAATATAAAAATAGTTCTGCTAATTTCGCTCGGCCCGAAAACGGCCATCAACAACGTTTTCCTAATAAAGATACGGAGACTCCCAGTAAAAGTTATAGTAGCTTCAAGACACAATGCAAAAAACCCTGTTCAGTCTGTGAAAAACTTGGGTACGAAAATAGATTTCATCCCGAGGATCATTGCCGGAATAAACTAGGGATTTCAGATAACAAATTCAAAGAAAAAAAATATAAAAATTGCTCACAATACCGAGTTGGAACAGCTCTTCAACGAGGAAGTTAAAGATTCAAAAAACTAAAATTGCCTCCACTCATTGAAATTTATGTAAATGTCGAAAATGTAGAAGGACGCGGATTGTACGACCCTGGCGCAAATTTAACCATGATCAAATCTACATTTTTACAGAAACTTAGAGCTAACGACATAAATTTCACAACAAATGTGATAGATAAAAATTATGCTTATAAAACAATGAGTGGAGAGGATAACTCTCGAGGAATAGTGTTCCTAAGAATGAAAATATTTGAAATAGAGAAAATCTCTCGATTTTTTGTAGTTGATAAAGAAAACTTTAATTATGATATCTTATTGGGCCTGGACAGCATCCGTGACTATAGATTGCGCCAAGATGAAAATTTACCGATATCTCAAGCTACACAGAAAAACTCACTCGAAATTAGGAATGTGGACGTGGGAATCCCTTACATAAATTGGAATGAGTACCTACCAATTGACGAGTTCAACATAAAAACTAAACATTTAGATAAAGAAAAACGTCTTGAGTTTTTCGAATTGGTAGATAAGTATAGCAGTTGTTTTGCTAAGAATAAATATGATATAGGTCAGGTACGAGATTAAATTAAATTGACGGAGGAGACTTACACCGTGTCTTACGTGGAAAACGAATGCGAGCGACGCGAGCGAGCGAGCGACCAACGCGATCTGTTAGCGCGATCAAACAATACGATCCTATGGAAGTGTCTTACGTGGCAACGCGACGTCGCGGTAGTCGCTTTCGTCGCGCAATCGCTCGCGTCGCGTGGTTTGATTTTCAAATCGGTTTGAATTTTGTGGCGCAATCGCGTTGTCGCGTTATTATTTGTTTACGTTTTTGTAGGTTAACCTGCTGTTGTTGACATTCTTCATTCGTCTTTGATATTGCTTTTTTAGTCAATTATTGCCTTCGTGGCATGCTTTAAATGTTTATCATGGAAGCGATAATGTTCGCTTCAGCGAACTTGTTTAATAATTATTGAAAGTCAAAATTGTTGTCTCGGCCAGATATTCTCTAAATTCATTTTATCAGCTGTTATTTCCATATGGTTTTGAATATCGGTTGTTGGTACTTATTCGAAAATAGATTGTTCTGAGAAATTGTCCGTGAAAGTGTTCTTTCTTTCTAGGAGTTATTTTGAAGTTCTATCAATCTTGTTATATTCTCTCTCTAATAATTGCGTTTTAGTGTTGTTAGGGTTTGAGAATCTAACATAGTGTTTGGTGCTGAAACCTCAATTTTAAATAACTATGGAAGGAAGGCAATTAAGAAATCGTAAAATTCTTCCGACTCAAGGTGTCGGAGAAATCGAATCGATACATTCTGCCAGAAGTAATTCGTCCAGTACGTCGTATCGAAGTAGTAGAGGAAGTGTTTTGTCGAAAGTTGAGAAACTCCGTGCGCTAGAACAACGGCAACAACTTGAACGCGAGCGACTGTTGCAAGAAATTGAAAATGGAAGTGTCCGATCTCATCACTCATCAACATCATCTAGGCGTTCCGTGCCACGTACACATCCTAGACTTGATGGAGAAGATACATACCTGAATCAGATCGTCGTGGAAGCCCAAGTTGAACAACAACCCAAAATAAAATTGAACCCCGAGCGACAACAGAAACTGACAACTGCGGATCAAATCACCGAACCTCAGGTACCCCATGATGGTCAGCAACATCCCTGTAAGTACCCTTATCATCCTTCCAATGATTTTGGTTACTATATTGCAAGGCAAAGCGAAGGTAAGGAATTACCTACGTTCAGTGGTGATCCAATGGAATGGCCGAATTTTATCAGCCAATTTCGGAGGGCAACTCGTTTATGTGGGTAATCGAATGTAGAAAATATTAGTAGGTTGCAAAAATGTTTGACGGGTGAAGCTAGGAAGGCAGTTTATGCATTATTAGCGCTTCCAGAAGGAGTAGACAAAGTAATTGAGATTCTACAACGAAGATTTGGTAGATCAGAGTTTGTGATTGGGAAAATAGCTGAACAATTGTTGAGTAAGCCTTGTATAAAAGAAGGAGACTATGGATCGCTGGTCGCCTTTTCGTCTGAAGTTCAAAACTATGTAACCACTATTGAAATTTTGGAATGTATGGACTTTCTCACTGAACCTTCAACGTTATCGAAGCTCGCTTGTAAATTACCTGGTAGTCTGAGAGTGCAATGGGGTGAACATGTTGTTGGCCTAGGTTCGTCAATGCCTCGAATTAATGAATTTGCAGCATGGTTAGAACGGAGAGCAGACGCCTACAGTGTCATTGCTGGTTTAGGTTGGACAGAAGAAGGTTCCAGTTCTCTGAACGTAGCTCATGCTGTTGCAGACCGGAAGAATACGACATTTGAAGCGAAAATTTGTCGCTTTTGTTCTACTACAAGTCACATGTTAGGTAACTGCGATAAATGGCTCAAAGAATCAATAAAAAATCGTTGGTCATGGGCTGTAAAGTCAAATTTATGTTTTAGATGTTTAAAACCAGCTCACAATGTTTTCAAATGTAAGGATCAGGGTGTGTGTGCTACCTGCAGGGGAAAACACCACACCACTCTGCACAAAACTGAAGACGCATCCAGCAAAACTATAATAATTATAGTTTAAGGAGTAATTATTACTCCTAGTGTTTCGAATCCGGTGCAGTCTCATGAAAATTTCACTAAACCTGATATAGCTAGTAAGTGGACGGCAGTTTTAAAAGTGTTGCCAGTCAGGGTATCAGGGCCAGCGGGGGTGCGGGATACGTTCGCGCTCCTTGATGAGGGTTCCTGTTTGACCATGATCGATAAAAGCCTAGCACAAGAAATCGGTTTGAAAGGAGAGGTGAAGCCCTTGTCGTTGTCATGGACAGGTAACATCAGCCGGACTGAAGAAGACTCGGAAATAGTGTCTTAAGATTTCGAAATGTTCAAATGATGCTAAACAATTTAGTGTTTGTAATGCTAGAACAGTGACAGATCTCGCGTTGCAGCCTCAGTCAATAGATGTCGATCAGCTTGCGGAAAATTGGTTCATAAAGAAAGGCGAAGTTTCAGAGCTGAAGGATGCAGTTCCAAAATTGATAATTGGACAGGATAATTGGCCTCTTTTGTTCGTTCGGAAGTCATATTCCGGGCCCTGGAAAGGACCAGTTATATCCCTTACTTGGCTGGGTTGGGTACTCTACGGCAACATCCCTCAGACAGCCACAAGTACTTCGTCATGCAGTGCCACGCAGTTCCAACTGACGCATTGGACCAACAACGAAGTTGGGGAGCAACATCAAGATCTAGAGGAAAGAGTCGAACCTGATCAATCCGACATTGAAAGTTTCGAGGCTACCACAAGAAGAGATGGACAAGAATGGGAAACAGGTCTATCAGAGAAGAAAAAGGTATCAGAGCTTCCAAGTCGATTAATGTCAGAAAACAAGATGCGGTCAACGAATGCTGAGGAGTTTGAAGAAGAGTTTTCAGATGGCTACCAATCCATAAAAAATAATCACTACCTGGAAGATTATGTGGATTGTACACCACCCTTAGAACATGCAAGAAAACTTATTCAAGATGTCATCACAGGACATACCAAAGGAGGATTCGTTATGTACAATTGGATGACTAACGCTGCACTTGTGAGGGACTCCATTGCTCCTGAGCTACGTGAAGCTACTTGCAAGATACTTGGAATGACTTGGAACTATCGTCAGGATGTTTTCGAGTTTAGTCATTTTACGCCATGGATAGTAGCAGCTCAAAATTTGTCAGCAGAGCAAGGACCATCGAAAAGAGATGTTCTTAGGTTGACGTTGTCTTTATTTGACCCATTGGGCTTGTTGGCCCACATGATTTGGCCAGGAAGAATTCAATTTCTACACATTTCTAAGAAAGATTTACCTTGGGATGAAAAAATCCAAGGGGAGTTACACACAAGATGGAAAAAGTGGTTGGAGCTTTTAAAATCATGTAAAAGCATACAAATAACGCGTACAGCGTGTTACTCCGGAAAAGAGCGACACACAAGAGTGGTGCACGTCAGAATTGGAAATGGAGGAATTTGGAGAAGACCAACGAGAAAACTATGCCCACTTGAGCTGACTGAAGATTAACGACAGCTGTCAGCGCGGGGGAGAATGTTCGCTTCAGCGAACTTGTTTAATAATTATTGAAAGTCAAAATTGTTGTCTCGGCCAGATATTCTCTAAATTCATTTTATCAGCTGTTATTGCCATATGGTTTTGAATGTCAGTTGTTGGTACTTATTCGAAAATAGATTGTTCTGAGAAATTGTCCGTGAAAGTTTCATTTTTTGATCATCAATCTTATTATATTCTCTCTCTAATAATTGCGTTTTTAGTGTTGTTAGGGTTTGAGAATCTAACAGATAATATCGGAAGTGTAAAAAAGAGAAGTTTTGTGGAACAAAAAAGCAAGATATATAAAAACAGGAGGCTCGCAGACCTATTGGGAAAAAAGAGACAAGTTTTTCAAGATTGACACCATTTAACCAATTATTTATTGTAAATGAATACACCGTTCAATTACCTGATAAATTCCCAGTAAAATATTGACAAAAGTTGTTCTGGAGAGAAATTACCGAGTCAGATCCACGATTGTGACTTCTTGCCTGTTGTGTTTCACTTGTCATGCCAAATGATTCGACTGATTTCATTAGTAGTAAAAATTAGGAAAAAGAAGGTTTTTTTCTCAATATAAAATAAAACTGGTATAAAATTAAACTGGAGGAATCTGTAAATATGGAGTATCCCGCTTCGGCGACTAACGCGATGTGCAACCTCACGTAAGGAATCGTACGCGATTCGTCAAAATCGCGTCGCTCGCTCGCCCGCGTCGCCCGCGTTTGTTCTCCATGTAAGACACGGCCTTACGTTTGTAAACGGCCTTATAGGTGTTCTTTCGAAGATCAAAGAGAGATAGAATCACAGGTGGCTGCATTGTTGAAGCACGGAATTATCGAGGAATCTTACTCGCCGTTTGCATCTCCAGTGACTTTAGCTTATAAAAAAGAAGGAAGCGAGAGACTTAAAACCCGATTGTGTAGGTATAGATTTCCGCGAATTAAATAATTTGGTAGTGCCGGAAAGCCAACCGTTCCCGCTGATAGATGATTTAATTATTCAAACGAAAGGATGTAAATGGTTTTCCAGTTTTGATATAAATTCGCCGTTCTGGACGATTCCTCTTCGACGGCAAGATCAGTATAAAACGGGTTTCGTCACGTGTAATGGACACTATCAATGGACTAGTTTACCATTTGGATTAAAAAATGCTCCTGCAGTTTTTCAACGCGTATTGTCAGGAATAATTCGAAAATATAGCCTTTCGGATTTCTGTTCAAACTATATCGAAGATATACTGCTCTTTTCTCGTACGTTTGAAGAACATTTGATTCACATTGCATTGTTGCTAAAAGCCATTCAGTCCGAAGGTTTTCGTTTAAAATTTGCCAAATGCACTTTTGCGACCAATGAGGTGCAATATTTGGGTCATATCATTGGGCAGAATATGGTACGCCCACTAACTGACAATTTAATAGCAATTAAAAATTTCCCAGTACCAAGAAACCGGAAGAACATTCGTCAATTTTTGGGAAAAGTTAATTTTTATAGTAAATATATTCCTAATTCGGCTCGATTGTTGGAACCCTTTCATAATCTCTTACGTAAAGACGTTGAATTTTATTGGGACGACTGCTGCCAAGAGACATTTGAAGACATAAAAGCCTATTTAACTACTTCCTGATTCATTACAGGTAGTAAACGTTGTTTCATTACAGGAAATAAAAAATGACCTGCGTTTGCTTGATACATCAACGTTAGATCGAAAGAATGGAGTCTTTTACAAAAAAGTTAGAAAACGTTCGCGTATTTGTCTTTCAGAATCATTTGGAAAAGATCTTATTCGTCGAACTCATGAATATAATGGACACATAGGCACAAAGCACGTACTTAATATGCTGCAGCCTTTAAATCATTTTCCAAAGATGAAGAAGCTAATTCAATGTTACTGTGCAACATGCGATATATGTATTCGCAATAAAACAAGAATAAAGAAAGACAAAGGTACTTTGGGTCGTTTGGGACCTGCAACTGTACCTTTCCAAATCATGTCGTTAGATACAATAGGTGGCTTTGGTGGGCGACGATCAACAAAACGCTACTTGCATCTCCTGGTGGATCGTTTCAGCAGATATGCATATATTTCAACCTCCGCCAATCAAAACACTCAAGAATTTATTAAACTGCTTGATAAAGTTGGTGGGGAAAGCCTTACGTTGGTGGTCTGCTACTTACGGATCAGTATGGTGGGCTGACATCAACAGAGTTTGATGAGTATTTAACTAACAAGAACATCCAACATATAGTAACATCAGTGGATATGCCATCATCTAATGGATTAAACGAACGACTCAATCAAACATTAGTTAACAGAATCCGTTGTAGAATGAACGAGTTGAAGTCGAAAGTGGCGTGGTCAACTATTGCTGCTAAATTCGTGTATGAATATAATAACACAATTCATAGTGTGACAGGTTTCACCCCTAGTTATTTGATGTATGGTCAGATGCTGGATATCGTTCCTCCGGAATTACAACCCTCTCGAAATTATCAAGCAGTGGAATTGAACACTCGCCTCCACAAATTAATATGTTGACAACAAGTTGTCACATGGGAGTAATGTTTTGGTTACTACGAAGAATTGTCAGTTCGCGTTGAAACTTTGTCAAATTAGTCATATCAAAAATTATTAATTATATTTCTTGTGTTCAACCACTGCGTATCTTTACACTCTTCAATAGGTTATGCGCCTAGTACTCTAGTGGCGAAGAAAGAACACAGAAAAACCAAATATGACGAGTAATAATTATCGAATTGAAATGCTAACTAACTCAAACTACGATACATGGAAAATCCATGCCGAAGCGACCATGACTCGCGCAGGATTTTGGGAGTATGTTACAGGTGA
This sequence comes from Creontiades dilutus, assembly GCA_031894815.1. Taxonomy (NCBI): domain Eukaryota; kingdom Metazoa; phylum Arthropoda; class Insecta; order Hemiptera; family Miridae; genus Creontiades; species Creontiades dilutus. Next base: position 56,992 of record JAVIWC010009432.1, on the reverse strand, counting down.
AAACCCTGCTCCTGACCAAAAGTCCTCTCCTGAAGAAAAACTAAAATGGAAGAAAGAAGATGCGAAAGCAAAATCCGAGCTAATTCTAACCATATCTTCAAGTGAACTAAAACAGATAAAAAATTGTTCCACTACAAAAGAAGTATGGGATACATTGAAGAATATTTACCAAAGCGAAGGACCAGCGAGGAAAGCAACATTATTAAAACGTTTAGTGGTACAGAAGATGAAGGAAGGCGACAATATCCGCGAACACCTCAATACATTCATGGATGCAGTTGATAAGTTGAAAGACATGAATATAGACATCAACAACGATTTACTAAGCATCATGATGTTATACAGCTTAGCACCATCTTACGAAAATTTTAGGATTGCTATTGAGAGTCGTGACACATTACCTAAGCCAGCAGATCTAAAAATAAAAATATTGGAGGAAGCTGATGCCAGGGGTAATGATGAGACACGATCATCCAACGAAGAGGCTTTCTACACTAAAAGACAAAGTAAGCAACATTTCGTAAAACATAAACAAAATTATAATCAAAAACCCAAAATGAAGTGCGGAAATTGTGGTAGAACCAATCACAACACCGAAAAATGTAGGATAAGAAAAAACGAATCCACATTCAAAATTGAAGAATTTTGTTCTAAAGTATTACCAGCTGAATCAAAAAACTGGTGTTTGGATAGTGGAACTACCTCCCATATGTGCTCTGAAGAGTCGAAGTTCAATTCGATCACACCTTCACATCTAGGAGGAGTAAGACTAGCCAACGGACAAACCGCAAAAATCTCTGGAAAAGGTTGTTTGAAACTGGAACTGACAGACAGAGATACATTAAATCTAACAGAGACATTACTGGTGCCACAATTGAAATCAAACTTGTTATCTGTAGGAAAAATTGCTGACAAGGGTTACACAATTAAATTTCAACGACAGAAAGCAGAAATTCATGATAAACAAAATAAGTTGATAGCTACAGCCTATAGGGAAAATGGTTTATATTACGTAAAAGAAGAATCACCTGAAAAATCTAATATAGTAACAAAGGTTTCAGACAGAAATCTGCGATTATGGCATAAAAAGTTAGCACATTTGAACATAACAGATATGAAGCTAGCCAAAGAAAAAGAAAAGCTACAAGGTTTACAGTTCGACTCAAACGCACAACTAGGAGTCTGTGAAACTTGTTTAAAAGGAAAAATGACCCGCCAACCATTCCCAAATGTTTCAAGGGAAGGAGCAAATGAAAAGTTACAGGTAGTTCATTCCGACGTGGTTGGTCCTATGAAATGTAGAACATCTGGAGGTAACAGATATTTCGTGACATTTATAGACGAATACTCTAGGTATACACGCATATACTTTTTGAAGCGAAAAAACGAAGTTCTAGCAAATTTCAAATTGTATAAAAATGAAGTCGAAATTTTTACAGGCAATAAAATTAAGTTTTTACAAAGTGATAATGGCACAGAATACGTGAACAACGATTTCGACAATTACTTGAAGCACTTTGGTATACAACGACGTCTTTCTGCACCATACACCCCTCAACAAAATGGATTAGCAGAACGAAAAAATAGAACGATACTAGACAAAGCAAGATGCCTAATGCTAGAGGCTAGCATACCGAATTTCTTATGGGCAGAGGCAGTGTACTGTGCTAATTATTTGACAAATCGTTGTCCATCCAAATCGATTGATGGGAACACACCCTTTGAAAAATGGATCGGAAGAACGCCATCAGCAAACCACCTAAAGATTTTTGGTGCAAAGGCATTTGTACTAAACAAAAATAAAACAGAAAAATTTGAATCCAGAGCAACAGAAGGCATTTTTGTCGGATACTCTGAAGTATCGAAAGCTTATAGAATTTGGATACCTCTGAAAAAGAAAATAATTATTGCTAGAGACGTGAAAATAATTGATGAACCATACTACACTCAAGAAAGAGAAATCAATTTTTATGAAGATATGGAAGAAAATGGAAAACCATCCCAGACACCGATGTGCGATCTTGAAGTAAAAATAAAACAATCTGAAACAAACAAAACACACGAAGAAAATGGAAAACCATCCCAGACACCGATGTGCGATCTTGAAGTAAAAATAAAACAATCTGAAACAAACAAAACACACGAAGAAAATGATGAAGACTCGGAGAACGAAGATGACAATAAAATCGAAAATCGTGAAATCTTGGCCATAAATGAATCAGATACGAACATTACTGACCCAGAAGATAGAGAAAATAGTGAACCTCAACGCATGCAGCTCAGAACGGAAAATGAACGACACTCACCAGGCTGGTTGAAGGATTATGAAGTTGGTAATGCTTGCGATGAATGGTGTTTCAACTCAGTGCAAAACAAAGAATTGTGGGAAGACGCAATCATTTCGGAAATTAAAGCACACATTAAAAATGGTACCTGGGAAATAACTAAGAGGCCCCCTAATCGAAACGTGGTTGGAAACAGAATGGTTCTTACTGAAAAACTCAACGCTGATGGAACCCTTGAACGCAGAAAAGCTCGTCTAGTAGCTCAAGGATTTTCTCAACGACCGGGAGTTGATTTTACAGAGACGTATTCCCCCGTGATAAAAATGAAATCACTTAGGTTGCTGATGGGTATAGCAGCTGAAGAGAACCTTGATTTGAGCCAGCTGGACGTGACCACAGCATACCTGAATGGTTCCCTTGACGAAGAAATTTTTATGAAGATACCTGAAGGTCTAGAAGACTATCTGAACAAAATTATTATAGAAGAGAGTGAAAATGAAGACCAAACAATGTTCACAAAAACAAGAAAAATGATTCAAGATTTAGCAAAAGATGGTTTTAGTAACAAAGTTTGCTCATTGAAGAAAGCTTTGTATGGCCTAAAACAAGCCGGCCGTCAGGTTTAAGAAACTCGATACATGCCTAAAACAATTGAAATTTCAACCATCATTTGCGGATCCATGTCTTTATATACGCGGGAAAGGGGGAGACAAAATTATTCTCGCTGTATATGTTGACGATCTAGTCATTGCATCTTCGAACAAAGCAGCAGTAAATCAGCTGAAAAGAGATCTAAAGAAGACTTTTCAGATGCGTGACATTGGAGAATTGAAGTACTGTCTTGGTATCGAATTCTCAAGAAACAAAAACGGAGACGTGCGAATGAGCCAAGAGAAGTATATCAACAAATTAATCGAAAAATTCAAAATGCAAAATTCAAAGACAGTAAAAACCCCAATGGAAATAAACCTCAAGTCAGAAAAGCCGAAACAGGGGGAGCTACCAGAAGTACCATTCCAAAGTCTGATTGGTTCGCTAATGTATTTAGCTACAGCAACAAGACCAGACATTATGTACTCGGTAAGCTATCTGTCGCAATTTAATTCCTGCTACGATAAAGAACACTGGATAGCAGCGAAGCGTGTTTTAAGGTATTTGAAGGGCACTCAGTCACTGGCACTTCACTACCAAAAATCAAGTGAAAGAGAATTGACAGCACTAACTGATGCGAATTGGGGAAGTTGTATAGACGGGAGATCCTACACTGGTTTTTGTTTTCTGTATAATGGAACAGCAATAAGCTGGGAATCTCGCAAGCAACGTACCGTAGCTCAATCAACTGCTGAGAGCGAATATATGGCCCTTTCAGCTGCCGCCAAGGAAGCAATCCACTTGAAACAGATTGAGAATCATGTTAACGTCAAACAGAAAACGATCAAGATTAGAACCGACAATCAAGCTGCCATAAGTTGGGCAACAGATCCTATTGTGAACTCAAAATCCAAACACATTGCCCTCAAGGAACACTTTATACGAGAGGCCATCGAACAAAAGGAAGTCAAGCTGGAGTACTGCCCAACGGACGAAATGACTGCGGACATATTTACAAAGGCACTCGCAGGCCCGAAATTCTTCGTATTCAGGAGGAGACTAGGGCTGGATGCAACCGCTCGTGAGGGGGAGTATTGGAATTGAACACTCGCCTCCACAAATTAATATGTTGACAACAAGTTGTCACATGGGAGTAATGTTTTGGTTACTACGAAGAATTGTCAGTTCGCGTTGAAACTTTGTCAAATTAGTCATATCAAAAATTATTAATTATATTTCTTGTGTTCAACCACTGCGTATCTTTACACTCTTCAATACAATTATACCACATCTGCAAGCTAATCCCATTTGTAAAATGAAAAAAAAGGAGAAAAAACCACCCTCGCCACACAAAACAGTCCATTCCAAGAGCACTTTCACTAAGGAGTCATCGCATATGTAGTGAAACACGTGACAGAGAAGCGTACCTGAAAAACTTGGAGAACAAGCTGCTGACAAGAGGATACCCTACAAAAGTGGTTAAACAAAAAAGTATCCCTTCTCACGTTGAACACCATCCTACACCACGAAACACGAAGGATAAAGTTCTCCTGACAACCACATTCTTTTTTGGCATTGAGAAGATGAACCAAATTCTAAAAGATCTCTACCCACTCCTCTCGGCTAATTCGACCAAAAAAAAAGTTTTCCCAGAAGTACCGTCAATGTCCTATCGACAGGCCTCGTCAATCGGAGACATTTTGTCTCATAGACGATCGGAGAGAGCAACACCACCTGCAAGAGGCCTACACCCCTGTGGCAAGAGACGGTGTAAAGTTTGCCCCATAGTTGTCGAGGACGAGCTGTTCTCATCAGCCAACAACCCCAACTTGTACAAATGCAAAGGATCGGCGGAATGCCAAACACCAATGTGTGTGTACGAGTTGACATGTAAGAAATGTCCTGCATTTTACGTTGGCAAGGCTGAGACAGCTCTAAATCTCAGGGTCAACAACCACAGGGCATCAGTTGTCGGGAGGAACGCCGATTTGCCTGTGAGCCGTCATGCCACAGCCCATGGCAAAACATTCGATGAGTGTTTTGGCATCAAAATTCTCAAGAAAATGAAACCTGAAGAAAACAAAATTATGCTGCTTCACTCGGAGAAAGCACATAGCAATGTGTTGGGTGCGTACGATCCTCCAGGACTGAATATTAAACGTTAGCAAGGCAACATTTCTCCACGCCAAACAATCTCTCCACATTTAAGTGTTTATCAACACGCTCCTCACTCAGACCTCCTCTCCGGAGTTTCTGGCGACTCTGCGTCCTCGGGTGAATCCCAGTGGTGATGAATTTCGGGACCTAAAGTCTCTTCAAACAGATACCTCCATCACGGTTATTAGTGCGTACAAGGGTTCTACAGTGGTGCTGATGGACACGGCAGACTACCAACGAGAGGCGGCGCAGCAGCTGGGGGATGCTGAGACATATGAACTGCTGCCAGATGACCCCACCAATCGTTACTGTACTGAGTTGCGGGCACTACTGCGTGTACGAAGGGGTGGCGTGTATGAGGGACAATCTCAAGCGGACCGGCGCCTAATGATACCTGATTCTCCGCGGACGTCTTTGTTCTATCTTCTCCCGAAGATTCATAAGCCGTATGGCCTGCCAGACACGTTACCACCTGGTCGACCTATTGTCTCCATTATGGCTCGCTCACTGAGCGTTTATCTGCCTATCTGGACCACTATCTCCAGCCTGTCGCCTCGTCCCAGCCATCATTTTTGAGGGATACGTACGATTTCTTGGAGGTGCTGCACTCTAAACCATTGCTCACGTACGGACCCCACCCTCTGATCTTGGTAACAATAGATGTCAGCAGCCTGTATACATCCATTCGGCACGAGGACGGACTGGCAGCACTTCGTTTCTTCCTGGACAATAGGCATGATGCGTCGGGACCATCCACCGAATTTCTTCTCTCCCTGGCGAGTTTTGTTTTGACCCGCAACTACTTCAAGTTTGGTGACAGCATCTATCTCCAAAAGTGTGGAACGGCGATGGGCACCAGGTTTGCCCCATTGTACGCTAATCTGTATGTGGCACCCAAAATCCATATACAGTAGTGGAGAGGGGGAATATTAGTTGTCTAACCTCCTCGCTTTAATTACAAAATTACCCCTTCCCCATGAGGATGATAATATCATAATCAACACAAGTCTCATCTGCTACTTGTTGATCTACGCTGGACAACCAAATATCTTTCTCATCCCAGGGAATTTACCAATATACGAGTGGTCATGGTAACGAATCTCTTTCATGAAAATGCAAATTCCGAGTACGCTGAGAAAAAAATAAAAATATATATATATATTACATACTGTTACCTCTAACTCCTCTTTTCCTCTACTCCAGGTCTGGAGGAAGGTTACATGACTGTTACCTCCCACTCCTCAGGTGTGTCAGGTTATCTTCATTAGCCCCTGCGCCAGCTCTCTCCTTTTCCCTCTACTAATACTCTTCCAACCTTGATGGATAAGGCCTTGTAGATGTCTGAAACCGGGATCCGTCGAAGTGGCCTCCTGTAGTTTCGTGATGTCGTCCTTAGGTATTGGTAGGTAGTCTTCCAGCGAAATTGAATGTACAATTGTCGTCATGTCAACATCTTCCGGGCTTTCGTATTTCAAGTATGCACGAGACAACATATCTGCCATAAACATTTGGCTTCCTGGCAAGTACTCCAAGTTAAATTTATATTTAAAAAATTTTAATTCCATGTTTTGCAATCTTGCAGTATTTTTATGTATGTCGTTTTGGACAATTCTTAGAAGCGGTTTGTGATCGGTATATACTGTAACATTTCCATGTCCATACACATACTGATGGAAACGAATCAATGAGAAGCAAATACTTAGCATTTCCTTCTCTATTTGGCTATTATTCTGTTCTGACGGCTTGAGTGCTCTAGACGCAAATGCTATGGGCTGTCCTTTTTGCAAGAGACATGTACCTAATCCGTCCTTACTGGCGTCGCACTGGATGTGTATAGCCTGTTTCGGATCAAATATTTTTAAAGTTGGCACCTTTATGACTAAATTCTTCAGAGAGTTGAAAGCATTTCTTTGGTTGTCTGTCCAATTCCACTCATTTTTATTTTTTAATAGACTGCGAATCGGCGTTGTCACTTTGGAATATGATGGGATGAACTTATTAATGAAATTCACCGCACCAAGAAATCTTTGAATGTCCTTAGGGCATTTCGGCTCTTCAATTTCTGAGATCGCCTTGACCTTCCGGGGATCAGGTCTGAGGCCTTCACGTGAAAAAATCAATCCCAGGTATTGAACTTCGGTTAATTTGTACTGAAGTTTTTTCGGGTTAAATTTTATGTTATGTTCTCGAGCTCTTTTAAGCATGGCTTCGAGATTTTTATCGTGCTCCTCGTCTGTTTTGCCAGTTACCTCAATGTCGTCATAAAGGACTAAAACACCGTCGAGGTCCTCGAAAATTTTTGTGTTTTCTCGATGGAACACTTCAGGCAAATTTGACAAGCCATAAGGAGCGCAAATCCACATGATACCGTCATTCTCAGGAAAAGTGCGCCATTCGTGAAACGGGCGCTTTACAAGCGACTAAAGTGAGCTGGGCAGATTTTTTTTCTTCTGGCAATTCATATGCCCTACCTTTTTCTTGATGCAAAGATTATAGGCCCTCCCGAGTAAACGTAAACCGTTCAAATTGAGTGATGAACGTGAAAAATGTCAGTAACGTGGGTGTAACCAAGTCAATTTTCGTGTATGCGACCATTCAGTACGGCCAAACCGTGAGGACTGAGAAAAAAATTTGCCAAACTCCAGTATCTGGATATGTATATCCATAATTTCTATGGTTTTCTAATTGAAAAATGCGTGTTCAGGTTTAGGTGTGAGGCTTCAAACTTTGTAATAGAATAATTTGTCAGTAGAGTGGGTAAATCGGAAAATGCATGCCAATTTCTCTCAGAGGGAAATTAGGGATTTTTTTATGGCTCATTCTTTAAAGAAAACCCTGGCTGACGAGATTCCCTCCCGCGCGCGGGCCTCTATGATGCCAGTTGGCCGACAAATGGTAAAGAGGGCAGTTCAGCACGGTGGAATTTTTATTCAGGTCAGTAAAGTGTCTCAATGGTATACCTCTAAAAATATAATTAGGCAGTTTCTTTTTGCATGTTGGAATTCTACTAGTCGAACTTGAATATTTCATAACCAACTTTTTTCCCCTCCTATCAAATTCAAGGAGTACACAGAGTTTGAAATGTCATTTGTCAGTCGCGTGGGCGAAAAGTGGTCAGTGGCATGGAAGCATCATTAATCCACGCTACTGACAATAATTCCGTGGCATGGACAAGGTAGTGAATTTGCCCCTTGTTATTAGATTTCAACATGCACCCACATCTGCTATGTTTTGCAAATGAACGTTTAGGCACCTATGTTGTCCCTGATGACACCGCTGTGCATTGAAGCTCAATCCGTCTGTTCACTCCTGCAATTGATGAAGGGGATTGGATAGCTGCCGTGTATGACGACGAGTGGTACCCTGGAATCGTTGAAAAAGTCCAAGACGACCAGGGACTTGTCATTTCGTGGCCAGATCGAGATCTAATAACTTTTTTGTGTGGCCGAACCATCATGACAGGTGTTCATACCATTTGATGGAGTGTTGTGCAAAATCAAAAACCCTCCAGTATCCGTCACGTCAAGGTTGACAAAAATCGACGAATACAAACATCGAATTTTGAAAAATAACTTGAATTAGAATAGTGCTAAAGAAATCGTTATTCTGAAGCATGTTCAAAAGCGAGAAACTATTGTCAATGGCTGTGGAAAATTCACGAGGCTTCGAATTTGTGATACTTCAATAAATTTAATGTTATTAAGGTTTTAATACTCTTTCAACAAGTATTTTCAATAAAAACACCTTGAAGCATGCCGAGTTTTGATTGTTTTCTCCTGAGATTTGATAATTAATCAGTGTCATGGAGCGATTGTCCATAGCGTGGGTCTATCAAAATTTAAATTCGTTTATTGGGTTGAAAATTGGATCTTGATCTCGGAAAACTCGTTTAAACAATCCCTCTCTACCGTAGAAACGAAAAGATAAAAGAAAATACCGATTTCCAACACCTATGGTTTTCGAAAATTTGGAGTCTGAAATGTGCACTTTTCCTGAGAATCCGATTATTTTAGATTCAATCACTTTCCCGACTTCTTGGGATTTAAAAACCACTCTGACACCATGTCCTCTTGTCTGTTGCAGCTTGTTTTCGGCTCGCCTCCCGGGACATTGTAAGGAGCCGCATTGGGAACCCCCGCGCTCGAATAAACGCGCCACGCTACCTACCGCTCCAGCTCAGCTTGGGTTACTGAGTGCTGTCAACCCGCGCCACGCTAGGAGCCAGCTTGACTCCACACCAGCTCCTAGCTCGTTTACCAACTCGAGCCATGCCAGGGCCAACTCAAGCCAAGCCCAACGTCCAGCTTGCTCAAGTTACGCCACACCGCCTCCGGCGCACTGGTAGCTCGTCATCCAGCTCAACCTTGAGTCACGCCACGCCAACCCCGGCGCGCTATTGGCTTGACTCCAGAACGCGCCACGCTAATCCCGGTGTGCCCATAGCTTGTCACCTGGCTCGGCTTCTGGCTCGACTCCAAACCATGCCACGCCAAACCAGCGTGCCAGTAGCTCGACTTTAGCTCGCCTTCAAACCAAGCCACACCAACTTTGTTGCAACTTCAAGCGGAGATACGAACTCTCGTCATATCAAGTCAAGACCTCGAACAGCGCTCTATTGGACTAAATCAGGCCGGTACCCCCCATCCAGTGAAGGTAGTGTCAGTTGCATATTTACATATTCACCCCCTGCTGCAAATAGGTAGTAACAATACTAAACCCCATCAGGGTGTGAGCCACTTGGGTGTCACAAGTGTTGTAATTATTTCCACCGCCTCACGGTATATTTGGGCAGATAGCCGTTCAACATTAGGCACAATAACCAGACAAATTCTGATAAGTCAATTGAAGACGTATACTTACTAATATTAAGTGGGTTCCTATTACTAGTATTAAGGCTACAATTTACTTGTAACTATTGCATTTTTTGTTGATCTGTTCCATATTTCTTGAATTTGTATGTGTACAATATTTTCGATAATTATATTGCCAATTTGTAATATTCGACTTGATTATTTCTCTACCCAATTCCTGCAGAGTGTTGGATCTTGTTTATAGTACATCCCTTCAGGAGTCATTGCCCTTCAGGTATAATAGTTCAGTTAACAACCTTCAGCTGTAGGAATCCTGTAAGGCTCTTAAAGCCCGATCGGCCTTTCACCGAGAACTTACCGTTAATAGGGGCTTACACATTCATTGGATCAAAAAGACAAGAGTTGATCAGAAGACCATAGACCATGAATCCCGTGCAGGGACCTGGTATTTATACATGGAAATGGGCAATCGTCTTAACCAGAACAAAGTGGACCCTATTCGAAAAGGACCTTTTCCAGTGCTAAACAGGGTTTTGTCCACGATTTATGAATTTAGTTGTGGTAGCAGTAGGCCTCAGGCTAACTTTGTCTACAGCAGCAAACTGTTGCCTTTCCTAGGTTGGGAGATGTAAAAGTGAATCTCTCCACTTTTATTAGAGTTCCAGTTGTCAGTTAATCATATTGTTAGGAAAACGATATGTGGAACGGTCAGTTTGAACGGGGTTTTATTCTCGTAATATTTTGTCGCACGAATTCACAACACAACACAAAAACACATGACGTAACCAACGAGTTCTAGGGACTCGCGTCCCTACACTGCTCCCCTTCCCGCGAAAGTGGTTCACAGGGGGCCAGCTTGTTGGCGTGCACCACTCTTGCTCTTGCCCTGGGAGGCTTCACCTGGTAGAGGACGTCCGAAAGCTGCTTCAGCACGTGGCACGGGCCGACCCAGTCCGACTGGAGCTTGGCGCAGACCCCTATTCTTCGCTTCGGCCAGTGATACCAGACCTGGTCCCCAGTCTTGAACTTTGGCCGCACAGCGTGCACATCATACCTGCGCTTGGCCTCGGAAGATACGCGCTGCAACTGCTGACTTGCCGAGCCCCTCGCCTCCTCCATGAGATCCTGGAGCTGCCGTCTGTACCCGGGAAGCGAGCAGGAACCTGGTGCAGGGCCGGTCAGCATCACCACCGGTAGGCTGAGCTCCCGTCCTAACGTAAGCCGGGCAGGACTGAACCCGGTGGAGCTATGCTCGGCAGCACGAAGAGCCAGAAGAACGAATGGCAAATGGTCGTCCCATTCCCGCTGATTTGCCCCCACCACCTTGGACAGCATCTCCTTCAGCGTTCTGATGAAGCGTTCCGCCTGACCGTCGCTTTGAGGCCGCATAGGCGTTGTTCTTGTTTTGTGAATCCCCAGCAGCTGCACAATGCTCTTGAACACGTCGGCTTCGAAGGTACGTCCCTGGTCGGAATGCAACTCCCTCGAAACTCCAAACCGAGCAATCACCGTTTCCACAAGCCCTTTTGCCACTGTCTCCGCCTTTGTATCCGGCACAGGAAAAACTTCAGGCCATTTGGTGAATGTGTCCACTACCACCACTGCATGCCTATGCCCCCTTTTCGTCGTCGGGAGTGGTCCCACCAAGTCGATGCACAGGCGCTCAAACGGAACCCCGGAAATGTACTTCTGCATAGGAGCCTTCTTCATGACGCCAGATTTTCCCTTCCTAGCGCAAACGTCACAGGCCTTACAGGCCAGCTTCACATCCCCCGTCATTCCCGGCCAGTAATACCGCACTCGAATCTCGGATAACGTCTTCCGCCGTCCAAAATGGCCCAGTCCGTGAGCCTGCTGCACCACTTCCGCCTGCCTCTTCCTCGGCACCAGCACCTGCTCTTTCATCCACCTTCCTTCACCCCAACGACGCACCAGAAGTTGACCCCGCAACGTCAGCATGTCATACATGGCCCACAACGTCTTCGGAACTGTGCCATGTTCGACCACCTCTTGCCATTCTGGTTTAGTTCCCCGTTGCACCCAGTGATATACCACCCTCAAGCCCGGATCTTCAAGCTGATCAGCTACCCAATCTTTGTCCCGCGACTCCAACTTCACCAGCCGTCCGTCCACCACCTCCTCGAACCTTTCTTCTTGACGCACACAGTACCGACATCCGAGCTGCTCACACGGTCTCCGTGATAACCCGTCAGCATTGGCGTGCTCCTTTCCCGGCCAATGCACCACTGCGAAGTTGTACCGAGAAATTCCCTCCATCCACCTTGCCAGCTGTCCATCCAGCTCCCGGAAGTTTCTCAGCCACTGCAATGATGGGTGATCCGTCAGCACCAAGAATTTGCAGCATTCCAGGCCGTAGGATTTGAAGTGCTTCAATGCCAGGACCAGACTCAAGAGCTCCTTCCGCGTGGTGCAATAATTCCTTTCGGCTTTGCGTAGACACCGACTGAAGTAGGCCAATACTCGCTCCTTTCCATCCTGAACCTGCGACAGAACAGCCCCAACCGCCTTGTCCGAGGCGTCGGTGTCCAGTATGAACTGCGCACCAGGGACAACATGCCCGAGCACCGGAGGACCCGTGAGAGTTTCCTTCAGGTCATCGAACGCCCGTTGGCATTCCTCGGACCACACGAAGGCATCCTTGGAGTCTTGCAGCTCGTACAGCGGTTCCGCCCGTAGCGCGAAGTCTTCCACAAACCCCCTGTAGTAAGAACAGAAAGCCACGAACGACTTCAGCTCCTTCGCATCCTTGGGGATGGGCCAGTTCCTCACCTTTTCCGTCTTATGGTCTTCTGCTGCTATGCCATCCTTCGAGACCTTGTACCCCAAATACGAGACCTCTCGAGAGAACAGCCTGCACTTCTTCGGATTGAGCTTGACATTCCCTGCCCGCAAGACCTTGAAAACTTCCCGGAGACAGTTCATCTGTTCATCGAAGGTTCTGGCATGTACCAAGACGTCATCTAGGTATACCTTCACCCACCCCAAGCGAATCTGATTGTGTAATAGCCTCGCCATGGCTCGTTGAAAGGTAGCTGGTGCGTTTGTTAGCCCAAAAGGCATCACCTTGAACTGCCACAGGCCCCACGGTGTGCAGAACGCCGTCTTTTCCTTATCCCCCTCATGCATGGGGATTTGCCAGTAACCACTCTGAAGATCAAGGGTCGAATACCAGCTGCTTCCGGCCAGGCCACAGACCAACTCATCAATCTTTGGGAGGGGGTGTGAGTCCTTCTTGGTAACATCGTTCAGTTTGCGGTAATCCACACAGAACCTAGTGCTCCCATCTTTCTTCCTGACTAGCACAATCAGACTAGCCCAGGGGCTTTTAGATGGCTCCACGATGCCCTTGGACTCCATCTCGCGAACCAGGGAATCCACCTCCTTCAAGCGGAAGGGCGAATCGGATGGCTCGACCCCACATCCACGGTGTGATTACACCCTTCAATCCTTCCTAAATCCGCGCTGCTACTTGCAAAGATGTCGGCAAACTCCGTCAGCAAACTGGCAACCTGCTGCTGCTGTCCGTGTTCCAACATCGCACTTGTCGTCGAGAATAAGTATTGCACGTGTTCCGGTACCCCTGGTGGCCCGTCGGGTGTGTCAGCCGCTGCTAAACACCTGTCTTCCAAGAAACCCAGTTCCTGGCACTCCCGGTTATCGTCTGAGGGTTCTTCAGGCTCCTCCACAATGCACCCATCCAGGAGCAGGCCGCCTGACCGTCCTAACCCCACCACCGGGCTACCCCGAACAGTCACAACAGCGTTTGGTACATCTATGGAACAGTCATGTGCCTCCAGGAAGTCAAGACCCAAGACGCAGGAATCATAAACATCCGCCACTAGGACAGTGTGCTGCCAGGCCCGGCCATCTCCTAGGTCCAGAACCACTTTGGCTTGACCGAGAATTCTGATCCTGTCGCCTGTGATGGACTGGATGTACACAGAGTTGTTATTCCGGATCACGGCTTTGGCCAGGGAAGCGACATGACCACTGACGATTGTCTTCGATGAGCCTGTATCCACCACCATCTCGCAGGGCGTTCCATTCACTGAGCCCCGTAGCAAAATTGCCGCCGACGACGTAGCCCTGCGACTGACCTCCTCCTCTTGACTTTCTCTTGGTGGGCCGTTGGTAGCAGTCACGGCTTGGCCCGTTAGTCTGACCGCTTGCCGTTTCCCTGGTTGAGATTGCGACGGAAAGGGCACTGCCGGAAGCCGTGGCCGGGGCTGTCACAAATATAGCACCGATAGCCTACCTGTTGTGTGCGTCCTTCAGGCAGCTGTTCACGTGCTCCAGCCACCCTGCTTGGCACCGGCCGGGGAAGTTGCGACACAGCCTCCATGCGCAATGCTACCGTCAGAGCGTCCTGCATGGTCCTCGGCCACACCATCATCACGCGTTCCCGAATACTGGCGTCGTGTAGTCCTTCCATAAAGCGTAGAACCAGAATGCCTTCCACCGAGGCATTGGCCCCTCCCGGCCATGCTTTTCGACCGAGCTCGCTGAGCTCTCTGTGGAACTCCCCAATTCCCTCACCAGCCCGTTGCTTGCGGCTGTGCAGCATAGCCAAATACAACTCAGGTCGGTTTCCGACCCCGTACCGCGTATTGAGCGCATCAACTAATCTGGCATATTGTACTGGTTGAGGCAGCTGGGTTAGTACGGTGATGGCTTGTCCGCAAAGCGCCGCCCCCAACTCGGTGACCTTTGTCGATTCATCCCAACGATTCTTCGCCGCTATCATCTCGAACTGGCAGTAGTACGACTCCCAGTCGCCCGTCCCGTCGAAGGCCCTTGGTCTCGTATCCTTGCCGTGAGGCGAATACGGCGCCATGGGCGTGACCTGCTGCGAAACTCGGTGCGTGAGATCTGCGTGGGTGGACGGTTCAGCCTGATGGGAAACCTGTATAGTCTCCAAAGCATCCTTCAGTGCACCCATAGTGCCGTACACTTTGCTTATCTCGTTCCTAACTGTGTCTCCCATCGCCCACACCTGGTCAACAACGAATTGGCGGGTTTCCAGAGGAACTCCGTTAACAGTAATAGGCACTGCTGGCAGATCTGCAGCGGACACCAGAACCCCTGCTGCACTCACCGGCTTGGCTGGAGCTGCGTTCGGGCCCTCCTGTTCCGCATTTTCTTGAGCCTCGTGAAATTCCTCTTCTTCTCCACCGTCCTGTGGTACCGGTAGCGGCGCGGGTGCCGGCGGATGAAATTCCCGGCCAGAACGTGTTGGCATGATCCCACCGCTGCCACCAATGTTAGGAAAACGATACGTGGAACGGTCAGTTTGAACGGGGTTTTATTCTCGTAATATTTTGTCGCACGAATTCACAACACAACACAGAAACACATGACGTAACCAACGAGTTCTAGGGACTCGCGTCCCTACAATATGGTCAATTTGTTACAGATGTTATCATTTTTGTTTTTTGTTCCATTCATTTGCCGTTGAGACTTTATTCATTTGCCAAGACAACGACTTAGAACCGATTTTCTTTTAGTGATAAATTTTCTATTACTTTCAATCTTATGAAACAAACTTGTTATTCGGATTGGGTTTATAAACTAATCAATAAATGTTCTTTTAAAGTAGAAAACATGGTTTGTCGTTGTGATGGCTGGGGTGTCCGCCATTACAGCCATGGGGTCGACTAATGATAGTAGATTACTACGAGACCAGCGAGTGTGAATAACAAGATATGTTTTGGTAAATAAAGTGAGTTATTATATAAGGATTTTACAGAATTATTACATTGGCGACGGGTATAAAATGGATTCGCGTGAACTTCCAGTGTTTCAAGTAAGTGATCCAAATGTTGGCAAGGCTTGGATGTCATGGGTGCGTTCCTTCACTCTGTTTGTTGAAACGAAAGGGATCACAAGTTACAAACGTAAGAAAGCATGTTTACTACACTATGCTGGGGTAGAGGTGCAGGATATATTTTACAGTTTACCAGAATCTGAGACATTTTCTGCATCAGACACAGTTCTTGATTGGAAGGTGATGACTCTGTTAGGCGTGACTGGGGCGTGTCATGTTTTCCGTCAACTGCGCCAGGATGACAATGAGTCCATGGCGTCATTTGTCGCACGTTTACGTAGACAGGCAAAGAATTGTAATTTCAAAGATTTGGATGACCAGCTCCGAGATCAGGTGATCTCCAATTGTCATTCAAAGGAGCTGCGCAAGGAAATGCTGAGAGATGCAGCTATTACCATCCAAAAACTCCCGGATTGTGTTTGTGGCATCACGTTTGCGGCGCAGAGGCTCATGAAACTAAGTCCTTTGAAGCAGTTCATGTGCAGGCTAAAGCCATGGAATCGGAGGATCAAGGGCAAATAATAGCTTCGGAAGAACAGTCACTGAATAGGGTGGCTCGCCATAATACCCGAAAAACTGAAAAAGAGTCCAAGAGCAAGTTCAAGAGCTGGAGAGCTGATGGTCCCAAGTGCTATCGTTGCGGGGAAAGTGGTGATTTTCAGCAAGACCCAAACTGTCCTGCAAGAGAGGTTGTTTGCTCCAAGTGTGATATTAAGGGCCATATTCCAGAAATGTGTCGAACGAGATTGAAAGGGAAGAAACATGTTCACCAGGTTCTTACAGAGAGGGACAGTGGTACAACTGACAGCAGTAGATGTTGTTGTTAAAAAATTTGTCTGTTCCTAGAGTAGAGTGTATGGTTGGTGGGGTTGCCATCCCCATGCTAATTGATTCAGGGGCTGCATGTTCTATTGTAGGTAGGTCAAATTGGGAATTTTTAAAGGCTCAGAAGGTGGAAGTCCAAAAGGCCCATGGAAAGGGAAAAACTCAATTGCCTAACCTGTATGCATATGGTCAGAAGGATCCTATAGTGTTGGCTGGCAAGTTTGTGGCTGCTATTGCCGTGGCACAAAGATCAGTTGGAGAAACTATTTTTGTCATGGAACAAGATGGTGAGTCCTTATTGAGCCAAAATGCTGCTAAGAAGCTGGGAGTGTTGCGTATAGGGTTGAATGTAAATGCCATTGGTCCTAAACCAAAAATGAAGAAATTGACTGGGTTCCAACTAGAAATCCCGTTACAACCGGATTACATACCTGTTCACCAACCTTACCGTAGGTTGCCATTTGCATTGTGGAAAAAGGTGGAGAATAAAGTTGAAGAACTACTGGAACAGGACATTATTGAGCCAGTCAATGAGCCATTGGAATGGTGTTCCCCTGTGGTCCCTGTGAGTAAGCCTAGTGGTGAGATTCGATTGTGTATTGATTTCAAGCGGGCGAACGAGTATGTACTAGTAGAAAAGCACCCTATACCCACCAGAGAGGAAATGTAGCCAGATTTTGCAGGACATTCCAGGTTGTTCTTTACGTTGTTAGACCTCAAGGATGCATATTTGCATTGGGAGTTGGCCCCTTCTAGTCGAAAAATCACCACCTTCATGTGCTCCAAAGGGATGTATCGCTTCAAGCGTTTGCCATACGGTTTGAGCTGAGCGCCAGAACAGTTTCAAAAGATAATGTCTCAACTACTCCAACATTGTAAGGGGACCAAGGTTTTCATTGATGATATTCTGATATTTGCCTCCTCTCTGGATAAGCTTCATCAAAGAGTTGAGAAGGTCACTAAACTCCTTGAGGATAATGGATTAGAGTTGAACAAAAAAAAGTGAAAGTTTGATCAGGAAGAAATAGTTTTTCTGGGGTACAAGCTAAGGAGTGAGGGTGTGGACCCTACAGATGAAAAGATTCAGGCAGTCCTTGATTTTGTTAGGCCTAGATCAAGTAAAGACGTGAAGAGCTTTATGGACTTAGTCAATTTAGTAGGAAAATTCATTCCACACATGAGAACATTCAGCGAGCCCCTCAGACAGTTATTGAAAAAGAATTTTGTCTGGGGTGAAGATCAAGAAGAGGCATTTTCCAAGCTGAAAACATTGCTCACAACGGCCCCAACCTTGGGTTTTTATGATGCTGGAGCACCAACCTACGTCATGGCAGATGCAAGCCCAGTTGGTTTAGGAGGGGTTTTGTTGGAAAAACAACAAGGTGTTGTGAAAATTATCAGTTATGCCAACAAGAGTTCAACAGACCAATAACAGAAATTCTCACAAACTGAAAAGGAAGCGTTGGGGTTGGTTTGGGCTGTGGAACGGTTCCGTATGTACTTATATGGAAAAAGGTTTACTCTTTTAACTGACCATAAGCCTCTGAAGTACATATTTAGTCCACGCTCAAAGCCATGCCCTCGAATTGAAAGATGGACCATGCGCCTCCTATTATTCTCATATGAGGTACGCTATATAAAGGGATCAAAGAACGTAGCAGACCCCCTATCAAGGCTTCTCCCTGCTGGGTCCAGCAAGACATTTAGATCAGATATAGAGGAGTACTTATATGGAATAGCGGTTGTAGCAGTCCCTAAAGCTCTACGATTGCAGGATTTCATTGATGCCACAAAATCCGACTGTGAACTGCAAAAGGTGGGGCGTTGCTTACTTAGTGGTCGATGGCTAAAGGAGCTCCATCCCTATGAATGTATCAAACATGAAATATCTGAGTGGAATGGCATTTTCCTTCGGGGGACTCGGATAATAGTCCCTAAAAGCCTCAGGGAGCAGGTGTTGAAATTAGCTCACGAGGGACATCCTGGCATGACAAGTATGAAGCGTGAATTGCAAACTAAAGTATGGTGGCCCAAACTTGAATCATCCATCGTAAAGCAGGTACAGTGCTGCTTACCATGCCAACAGGTAGGGTTATCACCACCTCCAGCAGAAATGAAGCGGAGGGAATTGCCTCAGGGGCCTTGGCTGGACATTGCCATAGATTTTAAAGGTCCCCTACTCTCAGGAGAGCACTTGTTTGTAATCACAGACTACATTAGTAGGTTTGTGGAGGTGGAGATAATGCATTCAATCTCATTGGCAAAAGTTATTGGCTGCTTGAGAACAATTTTCTCAAGGTATGGCCTCCCTGAAACTGTGACCTTGGATAATGGACGCCAATTTGTGAGTGTTGAGTTCAAGGAGTATTGCAAGTCACAGGGCATCAGCTTACGTTTTTCTCCACCTTATTGGCCGAAGGCTAATGGATTAGTGGAGCGCCAGAATCGGTGCATTACCAAAGGAATGAAGATTGCAGAAGCAGAAAAAACGTCATGGAAGTTTGAACTCCAGGATTATTTGTTCCAGTATCGCACCACTCTGCATTCAACCACAGGAGCATCACCGGCTGAGCTGTATTTTGGCTGCCAGCTTCGGGACAAAGTCCCTTCCCTTGGTTCAGAAGTGAAAACTAGGGATGATGTTATAGATACCGATTGCATGGCTAAATTTAAAGGTAAACAGTATGCTGATGAGAAACGTCGTGCTACTCAACGGACGTTCATGCCAGGTGATGTGGTATTGAGAATGTGGGATATCTTACCAAATAAAAATACCCCAACCTACTTTCCCACTTGCTATTGTGTGGTGGGACAGAAAGGCAATTCGTTGACTGTTCAGGCTCCAGATGGTCAGCAGGTCACGAGGAATGTGGCATTCTTCAAGTTTTTTTCGCCTCTGAATGAGCAGAGAACTGTTGAGGCACTTCGCTGGAACATCGTGGAGGGGAGAATGGGTACCCCATCAGATACAGTGAGTACTACTCCACCAGGGTCTCCAACGACAACCTCTACACCAGACACTGTCTCGACTAGTGGTCAGCCTAGTACTCAGATGCACTCCTGGACGTCACTGAGACAACATCAATTGGAACCTGTGGAGCCACAAACCCCTTTGGGCCATCCTCAAAGGGAAAGAAGGAAACCAAGATGGCATGAAGACTTTGACATGGAATAAATCTATTGACCACCTGTTGAACATTCCATTTGGCAGTTTAAAAGTTTTGATTTAGGGTTTTGTTCCTTCATGTCATGATTTGCATTAAGTTCTTGATACATTTGTGCAGTTGAGCCTCCCATTCTATGTCTGAGTTAATTGTGCAGTAAATTCTCTTTAAAATTTTAAATTAAGTTATTATGCTCAAAAGTGCTGGTTATGCTCAAATAATTCCATTTAGTTCTTTCTAAAATTTTAAAGTTAGAAGAAAATTAAAAGTTCTTTCTAAAAAACAAGGGGAGGGATGTAGTGGCTGGGGTGTCCGCCATTACAGCCGTGGGGACGACTAATGATAGTAGATTACTACGAGACCAGCGAGTGTGAATAACAAGACAATATCTTGTTATTATATAAGGATTTATATAATAACTTATATATTATCAGTGAATAAGTTAAACATAAAACATATTATGTTTTGGTAAATAAAGTGAGTTATTATATAAGGATTTTACAGAATTATTACAGTCGTCAATGAAAACATTATAATATAGGTTTCCCTTGCGCGTCAAATTCGTCATTTTTTAATGCTAATTTCATACATGTATTGCTTAACGAGTTTAATTGTTCAAAGTTACAGCATCACGTTTATCACTCCCTTTACGCATATTTACGACACGTTTACGTCCATATCATAATTCTGAGTATCGCTCGATACTCAGTTGGGGAAACATAGGTCCGAGAAAACAAATTAAACAAAAGCGCGAGTGCCGGGACTGCACCCGGGATCTCCTTGGTCAGCGACAATGACCGTGGAGAGCTGCGAAGGAAAGCTGACGGTCGCTGAAATCATTTCGCGGACGGAGGCCAACCTTACGCAACACCAGGCGTTCACTCAGCGAATTCCAGATAACAACATCCGAAACTCAATCGGTGAGTTGTACAGTATAATTACAGCTCTGTATGAATATTTACGCGAATCTAATGAAGTAGTTTACGAAGAGAAAAATAAAATATCCGAACTAGTGAAAGAAAACACCGTTCTAAAATCCGAAAAATATTGTATTGAGAAGGTCAGTTTATAGAAGGAAAACCAGGGAAAAGAAAACGGCAAAGTGACAAAATTATAATTAAGACCGGTCAATGTAAGCCCCCTAATGTCAGTAGCTGGGCGAACAAAAAACCACCACCTATCTATGTTTCAGATGCAAAGGAAGTTGGTAAAGTTGCCGATATTGCAAAATCAGATAAAGCCAAAACTTATGATTATTAACAAAACAAAAAAAAAAAAAATAACTGTTGATACATCTGATGAATTTCGGAAATTATCACAATTGCTGACGGCTACACAAATCCAGCACTACACTTACAAAAATAAACAGGAGAGAAATATCAGAGCTATGATTAAGGAATTCCTCCAGAAATGAAAGAACGTGACATTGTCTTTTGAATTAAACAATATCCGAGTGACCAGAAAATTATACAGGAAAACAAAAGAAAAATTAAGCATGTGTCTTGTGGAGTTCCCTCAAAATGCTGATGTTGAAAAGATTTATAATCTCTTCGAAATTGACCAACTTTACAGAATCATCATTAGAAGTTGAGTCAGTCAAATCATCAAAACTGCTTAAAACTGCCAGTAATTTGCACATACAAAGAACTTCTGCCATAAAGAACCAAGGTATGTTAAATGTGGAAAAAAAAATCATGAGACAAAGACATGCACCGAACCTAATGATCCAAAATTCCCTTCGAACTGCGCAAACTGGAGGGAGTGCCCAGTGGTTTTGAGAGCTCAAGAAACTTATAATAAAGCAATTGGAGTAGAGCACGCTTCAGTGAATGTAAATAAAACCAAATTTAAGGTAAAAACACCCATAGTTATCACAGAACTTCAATTGACCTTGGAGAACATCATTTGCGGATGTTGCATAAAATGCACGACAAAAACGGCAGGCTCATAATTCAGCTCCACAGGGAGAACTAACGTTCCAAACGATCTTGAATGAAATCAGAATTATAAACAAACGCTTAACTGCACTTGGAAATAAATCAGGGTTTTCTTAAAAAATAATAATGAAAACTGCCATAAGAATAATGACTTGGAATGCCAACGGATTAAACAAGCAATCAAAAGAACTCGAGAAAGCAATGAATATTAACAACGATGATATCTGCCTAATCTCGGAAACCCACTTCACCAAGGAAACATATTTCAACATTAAAGGATACAAATGCCCCACGTCCAAGTAATCAAGGAAGGGGAGGTAGTGCAGTACTCGTCAAAGAAAACATACTCCACCATGAAACAACCAAAATTGAAATTGAAAAGTTCCAGCTGCGGCATCAAAATTAAGACGCAATTATATTAATTGGAAGTAGTAGTAAAAAAAAAAAAAAAAAAAAAAAAAAAAGTAGTCAGTATCTACAGCCCGCCAAATCATAATTCCACTCAAGAAGATTACGAAGACGTCTTTAGCCAACGCTTCATCCTGGGAGGAGATTTTAACGCAAAACATACCAGATGGGGATCACACCTTTGTAGCACCAAAGGATACGCTCTAAACAGAGCAATTTGTGAAACCAACTGTGAAACACATTCTACGGGAAAACCTAAATATTGGCCAACTGAGGTAAAGAAAGTACCCGATCTGATAGACTTTTTCATAACAAGAAACCTCTCTATGAATTACATGCTGATGGAGGAAAACTTTGACCTCAGCTCCGATCATTCGCTTATTATAATTACGTTGAGTGAACATATCATCCAAAAACCACACAATCCAGTTCTGGTCAATAGTAAAACGAATTGGGCACAATTCAAAATAGATCTCAGCTCACAAATATCGCTCACAAAACCCATCAATACAATAGCGGAAATCGACCATGAGCCCGAACTTTTTACGGGCTCCATTCAGGATGCGGCTAAAAAGAATACTCCAATAATGAAAAGGAAGATCAAAGGAATTAACTATCCGAGAGAAATAATTGATGCTATAAAAAAAAAGCGAAAGGACAGAAAACGATGGCAGGCAATACGAGATCCTTGCCAAAAAGCTGTGTGGTATAAAGCTGCATCAGATCTTGAAAACATGATGCAGGAAATTAATGATGAAAACACTCAAGCTTATCTTAGCGAACTAACCAGCAATCATTATACTGATTATTCACTCTGGAAAGCAACTCAATATCAAGAAACCTTTGATACATGCTCCTTCAGTTTGTAAATCCGATGGGCAATGGGCACGTGACAATCAGACAAAAGCTGACGTGTTTGCTGAATATCTAGCAAATATATTTACACCAAACCCTTCATCAGACAATGAGGAACCTTTGAGTGAGGTGGATGAAGAACGAGAACCACTGATAAATATACCCCTAGTCAAGGCGAAGGAAGTAATTAAAACAATAAAGCAGGAAATAAATACTAAGAAGGCGCCTGGGTATGACCTCATAACTGGAGAAAACCTGAAGAATCTACATCGAAAAGCTATCATTAAATTAACCCAGATCATCAATGCAACTATCTTACACCGTTTTGGAACTGTGGAAGATAGTGGAGGTAATAATGGTACAGAAACCTGGAAAACCATCAGAACAGTTAACATCGTACAGACCTATTTCATTGCTGTCTGTACTGTCAAAGCTATTTGAGAAACTCATCATCAATCGTTTACATATCATAATTGAGGAGCGCAAACTGATTCCAATACACCAGTTTGAGTTTTGGAAAGCACTCCACCATTGATCAGGTTCACCGAATTGTCGCTATCATGGAAGAAGCGCTAGAACAGAAGAAGGTATGTTCAGCCATCTTTCTAGACGTGTCACAAGCATTCGACAAAGTTTGGCACGAAGGCTTGAAATATAAACTATAGAGGATGCTGCCCTATCAGTATGCCGAGTTGCTCGAATCATATTTATCAGATCGGTATTTTCGCATCAAACTGGACGATGCATATTCAGTGCCAAGGAAAATAAACGCTGATGTACCCCAAGGAAGTGTATTAGGCCCACTACTGTACCTCCTGTACACCAGTGACTTACCAGAAGTAGATCAAACCACAACAGCAACATTTGCAGATGAATCAATTTCAAAACTTAATAAATCACTCTCTAAAATAAATATCTGGACATCAAAATAGAGGATCAGATTGAATGAGGCCAAGTCAGTGCACGTTGACTTTACCAATAGGAAAATCAACTACATCCCTACTTTCCTCAACAACGTGGCAATTCCCTACGCGAATGAAGCCAAATACCTGGGCATGACGCTTGACGCTAAACTCAGGTGGAAAGAACAAGTAAAAAAAAAAAAAAAAAAAAAAAAAAAATCTGAACTCATGTTTAAACTTAAAAGATGTATTTACTGGCTAATCGGCCGGAGATCCACCATGACCATTGGGAACAAGCTGCTATTGTACAATCAAGTACTGGGAGTATGGAGCGCAGTTGTGGGGATTCATAGCTCCAACCAATAGGAGTGATTCTCATTTAACGGGACAATTGAGGTTTTGATTCTGACTAAAAAATTTTGTTCTACTAAATTTATGATTTTTCTATTATACAATCTAGATGTTACTCTAGTGGTAAAGTGACATACAAGTACGCATGATTTTCGTTTGTTTCCTCAAAACTCAGGTTTTAAAATTTTATAGGTTATGAGAAGGGTATGTATCCATGACAATGAGCTTTGTCAACCAAAAAACGATAGAATTACGTGAACGATGTGTAGGTAAGGTTGAATGAGACAGATATGTGATTTCAGTTTTTCCTGACTTTGTGCTAGAACAAGTATCACATTCCAATATTAGTATTTATTTAGTATCAAATAACAAACTTGAAAAAAAAAATTGTTTCAAACAGCTATGACGGCTTTTGTGTAGCCACAACAATGAAGTTTAAAATCGCCACGACAATGAGAAATCAACAATAACTTTCTGCAATTAGGAGTCTAATGAACACTTATAGAAATTGAAGCTTGCATTAAATAGAGTTGTTACATCTCTATCCCAAAATGAATGCTAAACGAATCAATAAGATTGATTAAGAGTGATTTTCAAACCCATAACAATGAGAAGTATGAAACGTACACACCTGTTTTACAAACGGCTAACTTCATTTTTAAGCCCCAACTGTATAGAAATGGCGGAAGCATGGTGTTTCCTCAAAGGGCAGGGTTACCAACGCTGAAAAAACTTTCAATTGCCAAAAATGCCTTCATTTGAGAGAGCTACGATGATTTCCTTCAAACCCATGACAATGAGCAGGGGCGTAACGTACACCCCCGCAAATCCCGCGATGCGGGGGGGGGGGGGGGGGGCTACAAAGGGGCCCGGAAACGGGCCCGCTCTAGCAAAATTCATTTTTTTTTTAAATTTTAAAGAATAAAGCGGAACTAACGATACACAGAAAAATGCCGTTATGTAGCACCAAGTTTATAAACATCAACGGTAATGTAGATTCATTGATCAATCATCTTTTGGTTTAATTTATAACCAGGTGGGGAAGGGTGTAAAGTAGCTAAGGTGTCAGAGTTGCGAAGGTGCCTTCTAGGGATGGGAAATCGACATCGATATTATCGAAATATCGATGTTTTGCTTCGAAAAAACGATGTTTTGCCATCGATGCCACATGTTCGATAATACCAATATATCGATGTGTTGGCTCCGATGACATCGGTTTGGTTTTCTCTTTGGTTCACAGAAACAATTCCATCTAGTCTGCTTGCTACCTAACGAGGAAAAAGAGAAATATTAAAAATTCTTTCAACTGTCGCAGTATTAGCGAATTTTCGAAGAAAAAGAAACTACTTATTGTACTTGGACTAAAATGTTCGCATCAAGATCCGTTTTAAAGCATTCTACCAAAAACACATTCCAGACAATAACTCGCGATAAAATTAAGATTAAAACTCAAATTTGCACAAAAATCTACCTAAGGCTCCCAAAAGGCTATGTTTGAAGATGAGCACAACCGCTTCACTCTAAGGGGAGATTTGGGTCATTTCAAATGGGAGAAAGTTAGCCGAAAACCCCCAAGCAGGTGACTCCCTTTTATAAAGGTTTTTTCACGCTGAACACGATGGTAAAATCAGATTGGAAATATTTCAATCCGTTCAAAAAAGAGCAGTTTGAAGATGATAAAACAAGGTAGATTGGCAAAATTCGCCAAAAAAATGAAAAATTCTTCAGCTTTCAAAAATTTTGAAATTAAAATGAGAAATGGGTATCACAAGTCAGAAAATAAAATTGTCGGTTTTTGCGTAATTTTTCCTCCTGCAAAACGAGTTACTTTGGAAATACTAGAAGTCTCGAGTTCGTGAACTTTAACGTAAACTTTACGACGTAAAGGTAGATTATATTATATTATGTATTTTTAGTTATTTAATCTTAGCGTATTGTACTTACCGTTGATGAAGTGCACGCTTCCCCCCCCCCCCCCCAAAAAAAACCTTATGGGGAGGGGCCCCAAAAAAATATTTTGCGGGGGGCCCCGCTGAAAAACGTTACGCCACTAACAATGAGACAGAAGGTTTGGGACAAACTTTGAGCACTTGATTCGTACAGACTATCTAAAAGTTAGTCCCTCTTGTAAGTGCACTACATCCACTAACTAATTCTAGAAAAATACTAATTAAAATATTTCCGGTAAAACGTACTTTGAGCGGATAAAATTTCGGATTAAGTTGAAATTGGATGGCATTAAGCAGAAGGGAACCAACCACGAAAAATGGCGAAACGAGATAAGAACACTATGAGATGGGCTAGGTCGGTATGCAATTTCAGCAAAAAGGAGCCACTGCTCTGAAAATTCTTTTCCCCCAAAATTTGAATTGGAAAAAGTGATTGAATCTGGAATGGCCTTATCTGTTTCTCAAAAAAGAACCACACAAGGCACCAGTTTTCATTGAAAGGATATTAGCGCCTCAAGATTCGGCAGAAGGAATCCAAGACAAATGGTTCTTCATTTGGGTAGGATATGGCCCAACCATTTTCAGCTAAAAGGAACCAAACCGCTCATTGGTTCGGTTCTGTGAATGGGTTTGGTGGCAACACTGTTCACTTCCTGGCTCTTGTTATCATTATTATCAATGTGTTTCCCTCCTTCTCGTTATATTAGAGAGTTCCTAGGAGATCCGTCAACACCGATACGAATCCGTAACGCAATACAAACGAGCAACAGCGCATGCGCCGCCAATACGAACGGTCGTATTGCAATACCACGGTGGTATCTTTACGAAAGTTACGATACCACCGACGCGATACGAACGAACGTATCTTTCGTCCTTATTGCAAAAGTAACCCGCCATTGGGGTAACCTCGTTGTAAACCACTTCGCATCTACCCGCCGGTACATCCGCTGTTTTTCTGGAATAAATGTACATGTTCTCTATTAAATCGGAACGAAAATAGTACGTCATCCTCTCTCATGTCGTCCAGGGAAAATCTCCCATAGAGCCCAGGTTACTTGTACCAGCGGCCCCTCCTGGTCTAAGGGCACAAATTAGAAATGGTACGAGCGGCTCCGCTCGAGCGAAGGCCCGCAGGCCAGTTGAACCCAGTGACTGGAAGAAATCCGAGCGAAGATGGAACCCGAAGTAGCCTTGTTAACAAAAAGTTCGCGTGGAAATCGAGATATGATGTTGGTAAATGGTTACCCTAGCCAAGTATGTCCGAATCGTTTCGTATAAGTACCAGCCCAGATCGAATAACTGAGAAGTACGTACCTACTTGGGTCAAGAGTCATGTGACTGTAATTGTCTATTTACATGTTATGACAGTGTTCATTTTAGAGCAATAAATTATACGCATGGAAAAAGTTTCGAGTTTGTGCTGTTGGTTTCATTTCCCATATTTCCGTGGGGCCGGCGGTCAAGGAGGGGGCCACTTCTATTGCACTACCCGGAGGTAGCCCTCTCAACTCAACCCACGCCTTCTCGCGGCGGCCGCTGTTAAGGTCCCGCTGCTTGTCAGCTGGACCGACTAATGTGGGCTCTGGGGGCAAATCCTCATCCGGGTTTGTCTTTTTTTTTTTTTTTTTTTTTTATTTATTTATTTATTTATTTTTTTTTTTATTTTATTTTATTTTTTTTTTTTTTATTAACCCCAATCTAAGGTGGAACATCATGGGCCGATAGATGCATGGCTGGAGGGGTTTGTCCAGTCGCTACTATGAGGACTCTGGGTACCAGGCGACCCCCAGTTTCAACCTAGCCTTCACCCTGTAACCCGGCTCTGCAGGGTGTGACCGTTATACCGGCGTTCATACCTCTTTTTATGGATAATCAAAAAAACAAAAACAAAAACAAAAATCTCCTGGAGATCGAGGATGAGCTGCTTGCGAGCTCACCTCTTTCTTACCAGGAAGAGTCAACCGACTCTCAAATCGGTGAGGAGGCCGCTAGGGCCTCTCCACTGAGCATAACTGAAGGCATGAGTGCCTTCAGTTTGCTATTAGAAGAAATGGATGTGGAGGCAGGTGCCAGCCAGGAGCCTCTGAACACCCTTGCCCAGCCTAGTGCTCCTCTGGAGCTGGTGGTTGGTGCAGGGTCAGAGGAGGCGGGCTTGGCTAGTGCCTCCCAAGGAGAAATAGGGCCCTGCTCTGCTAGTAAGGGTAAATTAGGCTTTGTGCCTATGAACCCGGAGCAGAGGAGGATCCTAAAAAAGCTTGTGGCACAAGGTACCGAGATAGGAGAGGCTCGGAGGATTGTGCTACAGGGCTCCTCTGGTGCTGACAACAAGAAGAGTGAGCGGATAAAGATGACGTCAGGCCAGAGGAAGCGGTTCAACCGCATGGTTGCCAGTGGGATGGAGCCAGCGGTTGCCAGGCTAGAGGCAGTAAAGCCAGCAGCAGTGCCTGAGAGAAGCTTCTGCTTTGATTATCTTCACATTTCTTGCAGATCATCTGGTAAATACACATTCGCGACTGACACTCAGCAGATCCTCTACACTGGTAGGTTTGAGATGTATTTGGAGAGGTGAAGTGAGAGTCTTCAAATACTATCTCACATAGCTTACACCTTGGACGCCCACAAGGATGTAAACCAGGCTGCTGTACTTCTGAAGTCTGAAGACGTGGAAGCCTGTGAGACAGTAGTCCTCCCGAATTCTGTCCTTGTCGATAAGTCACTTGAGGTGTGTCTTTGAACAAGTCACGGGTCAGAGGACTGGATGTCAGAATTGGTTGCAGGTCTCGGAGGATCCCATTAATTTTTTGAATTCCAAAGAAGAATGTTGTGACCAGAGGGACTCTATCAGATGATGCTTGTGTTCTTCGCCAATAATTTAGATGAGCTGGAACCACTCTATCCCGCACAATTCATCTTGGGTATCCTCTCTCTTCCAACTTATTTCCAAGTACGGACAGGTATTTACCAGGTGTATCACGATTGCTGCATATTTCATGGCCTCTAATAGACAAAGATCGTGGAATGGACCGCTTTGTGTGAGGTGGATGGCAACTGTCGTAATGAAGCTATAGTTGTTTATTGGTGGACTTTACGTGCACACTAGTCGAGATGCTTCCATTATCCACCAAAATGTCTACATCAAGAAGGGTAGCCATTGATCTCGAATATGACCAGGAGAATGTGACTGAGAAGCGGGAATTTAGATCTCTTAGAAACAACTCGAGTTCCTCTTCACCATGTGTCCATATGAGAAAAACATCGTCTATAAACCGCTTCCACATTAATGGCGTCTTCTCTCTAGATGCGAGGAATTCATTTTCTAAATCTGCCATGAACAAATTTGCGTACGATGGCGCCATCCGAGTTCCCATCGCCGTCCCTCTTTTCTGAATGTAGAACAGGTCAACAAATTTGAAAACATTAATTGTCAAAACATATTCAGCAAGTTTGACAAGGAAGTTTGTAGCTGGAATTCTTGGTTCAGAACGCCCCTGTAGAAAGCGAGATAGAGCACCCAACCCTTCACTGTGAGGTATCTCAGTATACAAAGAATTCACATCAATTGTGGCAAGAATAGCACCGTCTGGTACTCTGATTTCCCTCAACAAAGTCAGAAAATGCTGCGTGTCTTTGATAAAAAAATGGCTGGCACTGCACAATGGGCTGGATGTGGGAGTCCACATATGCTGATATCCGTTCAGTGACACAGCCAAAACTTGCCACAATTGGTCTGCCTGGAGGAACATGGTCAGGAAGAGATAAGATTTGTGAATCATTGGGAGGAGATAAAAATCAGGGCATTTTGGCTCATCTGGAACTAAAAGGTCAATGTCCCTGGAGCTGAGTCCTTCTCTCCTACCATTTGTCTTAATGTACCTCCTGAGTTCAGTGGCTAATTGTGGGGTTGGGTCACTATCGAGTCTCTCATAAAATCTTTCATCTGATAATTGCCTCACTGCTTCCCTATTGTAATCTGTAGTGTTCATGATGACGACAGTTGAACCCTTATCTGCTGGCATGATCTTGATTGATTCTTCTGATCTCAGGCATTTAAGAGTCTGGCGTTCATCTGGGGACAGATTATCCCGTGGGGTGAGAGAATTCAAGAAACTGGTACTTGCAGTGCGTTGAAGAAGCGTGTATATGTATCTCTCAAGTGGGTGTGTGGGTGGCAATCTCGTTGAAGGATTAGCTTTTGGATCAAAGTCAGAGGGGGGCTTGAATTTTTGAAGAGAGGGATGCAACTCCTCACCATTCTGATCTGAGTCTGGATTGTTGTTCCAATAATATTTGAGCCTTAAGCGCCAACAAAACTCATGGATATCCTCATGAAGCTTTACATGATCTGGACGTGGAGTGGGGGTGAAAGTTACGCCTCTTGATAACAAACTTGTCTCCATTTCATTTAAAGGTCGGGAAGATAGATTGCATATTTGGTCATTGGTAGGCGATGCAATATGAGCTGACTCTTGATGCTCCTCACCTCTTCGATCTCGTTCGGTGGATTGTTCACTTTGCAAATGTCGAACCTGTTCACCAGTACGTGTTTGTGCGTTGTATCGCCTAGCTCGTGTATAAGCAGATGGCCTATACCCAAAGGGAGGCGGTACCAGTTGTATGGGTAACCCTTGGCGCAAATGTTGAACGTATAAAGCCGAAAGCTTTTTCAAATGGTTCATACGAAATGTAATCAACAAGTTATTTGCCTGGTCAACTATGACATTGGCCTGGGTAGCTAGGGTTGTACTCACTGAATTAACGATCCTAAGCACTGGTAATAAATGTTCGTGCATGTATCTGAAGTGTAGACGTTTGTATTCTTGCAATACCAGCTTTGTATATTCAAGGGAGCACCGACGTGAAAAACGATGCAAAACATGTTGCATGATCGGAGGTGCAGCTTGAACGGGTAGTTTAATGGTGAGGCCACGTGGTGTTAATCCAACTCGAAGGCAGCTTTCAAGGAATTCAATGTGGCTCATGCATCGTGCCACCTTTGTCGAGAAATGGCGAATTTGATTCAACCAGTAACGTTGAGGATCCATAAGGCAGTTCAGAGCATTGGTTTTAAATTTCGCCAATCAAATGTTGAATACCGAGTTAGATTTAAACAAAATCGATAAAATACACCGAATTGGCCCAAAGAAATCTGTTTCTCAAGTACCACCTCGGCCGTTGCGCATTTGCTTTTCGGATTCAACAACGAAATGGAATTTTTTGTCGGCGAGTCGGAATTTGAAGGGTACCAAGGTGAGCATGAGCCAAGATCTCACCGTGCAAGAACGAAAGCTAAGAAAAGAATTGGTTAAATACAAAACCCTAATAAGTAGTGACGGTTTTGGAGCTAAAATCAAAGGATCGAAATTATTGGTGGACAACGAAGAATACTCCCTCCCCCAACTCGCCGAAAAATTTAAAGGTCTAGAAAAAAGAACTCTGGGAGTGCGGGATCAGACCCCTACCGCCAAAAAGAAGAAAGGTGCACCTACATCGGCATAGCAACGACTGCCCGCCCTCATTGATGGCAACGAGACATCTCGAATCACAAGATCTGCTTTACCAATGATGCAACATACGGGGGTGAATCCTGGAGATCCTTCAGTCCCGCAAACAGGTGACCTAATTATTCATAATAAATCTGTTCCCCACACATTCTTACAGGGAATTACAAGACCACCAAAATTATCTAGTTTATATTTATGGAACTGTGACGGCTTCGAAAACTTGTTTATGGCAGAATTACCAATTCATTTTTTGAATTTAACAGTGCTATGTCTATGTGAAACTTGGTTGTCCTCTACTCCGTCAGCTGTTCCTGAATATTTAAAAAACTTCAATGGGTTTTATAGCAATGCAACAAAAGTAAAAAATAAAGGTCGAGCAAGTGGTGGTCTAGCCATATTTGTACACAATAAATTACAGTCACATGTTCTGTACACTAACGCCCATTATTTAGTAGTGCGAATAAAATCAAGTTTTTACGGTTTAGAAATCATATTAGGTGTAGTGTATGTCAATAGAAGCACTGAATTGGAGCCGGTCTTATGCGAAATAGGTCAAGTGATAGCCGAAATCAGGGAACGGTTTCTCGATGCGAACTTTTATCTCATCGGAGACTTCAACTGCAGGATAGGAA
Organism: Creontiades dilutus; assembly: GCA_031894815.1. Classification (NCBI taxonomy): domain Eukaryota; kingdom Metazoa; phylum Arthropoda; class Insecta; order Hemiptera; family Miridae; genus Creontiades; species Creontiades dilutus. Next base: position 24,779 of record JAVIWC010009432.1, on the reverse strand, counting down.
ATTATAGCCCAGATATCCCAGAACTGGCAACAGAATGTGGCTTATATCCGAGTCGCAGAAGCAGAGATAAGGTTATGGATAGAAGAGGAAAATCTCTGATTCTTTTCATGGAGAACCAAGGGCTTATTGTACTGAATGGTAGGACACCAGGTGATGAAATTGGGGATTATACTTATGTGGGCCCCTGTGGATGTAGTACAATTGACCTAATCCTATGTGAGACACTTGCTACAACCAACATCCTGAAATTAGAAGTCAGGGACCCAGTGGAGGTTCCCAGGGCTTATCACCGCCCAGTGGCAATTACTCTGGCCCTTCCGAACCCGGAGGACGAAGGAAGGTACACCAATCCACCGCAAACCAACCCCATCGGTAGACTCATTTGGCTCCCAGAAAAGAAAGGAGAATACCATAAAATGATGAAGCAGTTTTTTGAGGACAAAGATTCTATCGACGCAGGCTACTTCTTAAATTCAATCACCCAAGCAGCCGATGTTTTAGGACTGGCGAAAAAAGTGCCTGCACGCGGTACTTTCTATGGAACGCAAAAAAAACCAAATAAACCCTGGTTCGACCAGGAGTGTTTTGAAGCGAAAACCCTAGTTAAATATACTTTTAAACTATGTAAGAATGGAAACTTTGCAGTTGAACTGTTGGGACATTATTGTGAGGCAAAAAAATCTTATAATTATGCGACCCAAAAAGCGCGTGACTCCTATAACAACAAAAACAATGAAATTCTGAGTAACGTAAAAAACAGTAAAGAGTTCTGGGAGGTAATTAGAAAAATAAAATGGCAAAATGCTAAGCTACGAATCCAGTTGGACACAAAGACTTATGAAGCGTACTTACTCAATAACAATCCTGCTAGAACATACTTATTCCCACAATTGTACGATTTTTCATCGCAATCAACACCTGAATTGGAGAGGGAGTTTACATATCAAGAGCTTGAAGGGGTGTTGGACAGACTAAAAGCGAATAAAGCGTGTGGTCCAGACGGAATCTCAAATGAATTCATTAAAAATCTTCCTAAAGAAGGAAAAAAATACCTATTGAGAATTCTCAATCACGTCCTCGATACGGGCGAAATTCCCTGGGGGTGGGTGGAAGCTGAAATTTTCCTCATCTACAAGAAAGGAGAACCCACTGATCCTGATAATTACAGGGGCATTTTTCTCCTAAATACGGTTTTCAAAGTCCTAACAAAACTCATCTCAGATCGACTGAACTCATGGGCTGAATCAAATAATATGATCCCGGATAATCAAAATGGATTCCGACCAGGTAGAGGGTGTGGCGATGGAATTTTTACTCTGATGAGTATGATTCATATACAACTCATGCAGGGTCGCAAACTTTACGTAGCATTCATCGATTTCAAGAAGTGTTTCGATATGATCAACCCAGAACTACTATTGGCGGAACTGGCGATCATGGGAGTAAGCTTTAAGATTCTCAGAGTTATCAGAAACATTTACCGGGTCGCAAGAGCCAGAGCCCGTATTAATGATAATTTTACTGAGTACATAAATATATCAAGAGGAGTGTTGCAGGGAGACCCAGCAAGCCCCGGTCTCTTTACTCTGTTCACTCGAGATTTGGAGGGCTTCTTGGTCGACAAAGGAGCTTACGGGGTTTCAATCAACCACAAAGTGGAAATATCATGTCTTATGTTTGCAGATGACTTGGCGATCATGGCATACAACAAATCAGATTTACAAAAGAAATTAAACATTTTACAAGAGTATTGCTCAATAAAGGAGCTTTTTGTCAATCGCCAAAAGAGTAAAATAATGATATTCAGAAAAGGAGGAAAATGCAAAAAAACCGACCAATTCCATTTTGATGGAGATCCGATTGAGATTGTGAATACGTACGCTTACTTGGGAGTTCCATTTTCTACCAGGGGAGTTTTTTCTGAGGCGGTGCGCTCTTTCTGTTCAAGAGGAGTTTGCGCGGGTAACTCGATCAAGGAGTTGGTACTTAAAGCCAAAATGACATCATGGGAGGCAATTATTAAACTGTACGATGCTTCTCTACTCTCAAACGTCCTTTATATGGCAGAATTGTGGGGTCTGCGATATTTTCCTTTGTTGGAGACGCCGCAGAGTAGATTCTTCAAGTCGCTCCTGGGTCTGTCAAGAGACACGCCTCGATATATAGTTCAGACAGAGGTCGAAATTCATCCAGTGGGAGCCCGAGCGTTTAAAAGCGTCTTGTCTTGGTGGATTAAGCTACTGCGTATGAAAGAAAATAGATTACCAAAAATTTGCTACCAAAGACTTAGAGAGATGAGTTCAGAACAGGAAAAATATAACTGGACCGAACAACTCAAACAAATTCTCTGTGGGGAGTTGGGTTATCAGGATTTGTGGTCTAACCCCAATCCGGACAACTTAGAAGGAAAAATCGAGGAAATCTTAACCAAGTTCTGCAAATTGAAGGCGGCGGAAGACCGACAAAGGATCAAAGACTCATCATACTCATTCATTTACGGGACCCTTCCCCCTGCCTCAAACTCTTATTTGAAGAAAATTCTCGCATTTTGGAAAAAAAGAATCTTGAGCCAGTTGCGAACTCAAAGCCGCGAGAAAATTTATTTTCTTCATAAAGGTAGTAGTATTTCGTGGGAAACACTAAAACCATGTGAACAGTGCGTAATGGCGACAGACGATGATCTGTACCATTTTTTGTTAGAGTGCCCAATGTTCCACCAGCCTCGCATTTCATATTTAAGCGAATATATGTATCTATCAAGATCAACATTCCAGAACCTACTAGGGAATTTAGAAGGCCCTGATGTTGTTAACAACCTATGTTACTTTATGGCGGCTGCATTAAATAAGAAATTAAATTATTAGGCAGATTTAAAAAAAAAAAAAAAAAAAAAACAATCTATAGAGCAAGTTGTCTGTTATTATTATATTATTATTACTATTATTATTATTATATCAAAACTTGTTTATCATTATAATTATTATGAACATAAAGCGTTTCTGACTAGTTGGCTAACAATAGTTGAAACAATATTTATTGAATCGATTAACACGTAATAAAAACAAAATAATAGATTAGATACTAATGAATAAATATAATTTTTTCCTTTGTAAGGAGCTTGGGGTGTGTTGGTAGATAAGTGCGGGGTAAATATGCAACACGCATTGATTGTATAATATTGATAAAATTATTTGTATAAATATATAAATATATAAGAAAAATAAAATAAATTGTAAAATAAATAAATATTGTATAATATTGATAAAATTATTTGTATAAATATATAAGAAAAAAAAATAAAATAAATTGTAAAATAAATAAATATTGTATAATATTGATAAAATTTTTACATGTATAAATCAAAAAATCTAAGGCGTGTATCATTTTGGCGAGATATTTATTTGTTATGGTTGTAATATGTCAGTCTCGGAGCGGAACCTCCGTGTTATGTTGTTTTTTCAACCAAATACACGTTTGCTGAACTGCAACATATTAGGAAGAAAGTATAAGACGTGATGGAAGTGACAATAATTTGCTCATAGAGTTATGCTGCATGGCTGAGCTGCGTAATCAGATTTTAGAGAAAAGGAAAAAAAGTATATTCATAAGGATTCCAAATTTCCTTTGCGACCACCTGACAAGTGATGGAACGTTTTTGAGGGTTTAAGGATGCTTATTAATTAATCATTTCGACAAAACTTCCGTCAAACGGCCAATAAAACCTAACCTAAAGAGAGCGTCAATATCAAATTCGAATGGTATCAATAATATTGTCAAGGTAACTTACTTGAACGGGTGTAGACATATTAACAGTAGATATCCCGCACACTGCCAACTGTAGACTGTGCAAACTTGTTACTAAAGCCAGAATAACGCTATTCTTGGTGGGGGAACTGGCATTTCCAAGAACTCACCTCAGAACAACACTGAAACATCGTCTCTCGTTTAAAAATTTAAAAATGATAAACGTAAAATGACGGTTTTTTTTTCAACCTTATTATTATTTCTTAACTCTAAATTTTTTAAAATGGATTCATTTCAACTTCTAAATTACTTATAATGTCAAAACATACCTAATTTACTCTTAGCTTCCTTAGTTTTGCTATAATCTAATTCTGAAGGCCCAGTGTATTGTTTGTTGACCTTGAGAAGTCAGTAGTTCTTTCTACCAGTGTTGCCATACTTCCCTTTTTGGAGGTTTAGTGCCAACCTTTCAGACGCACACAAGTAGAAATTTTCGATGGGGATTCCTTTTACTTTATTATTTCTAATAATCGACCTTAGCAATCGAACAAGACAAATAATTCAACCCCCCCGCATCTTTGATAATTTCTATCCTGAATCTAAATTGGAACTGGGCAAGCACAATTATTTCGACAGTCTTCACAGAAAATGACCTCCCAGTTGCCAGCTTTGTACAAAGTGAAAGGGGGCAAAAACAGTAATATTATGGAGAGGGGGAGCCACACCTACTGCAAAAATGAACCCACCAACAGTGAAATATTTTGAGGAATAACTTAATTTAAACATTTTCCTGACCTATCACTCTTGACAATTTCGAATTTTTCAGCAAAAAAAAGTAGATTTCAGATAAAATTGGTAAAATTCTGTCATCGAGAGGTTTCAATGTTGGGCTCAAGAATAAAAATAATCTTAAAGATTCTTTGGGATCGGTTAGGGATAAAATTAACGTTCAGAAAAAAATGGGGTTTATTAACTGTAAATGTTCATGTCGGCTTGAATACTCAGGTCGAACCGGTAGTAAATTTAGGGAACGAATAAAAGAGCGTGAAAGGATTTCAGAGACAACGAAGGTGATTCTGTCTTTGCAAGTCATCTGAATGAGTCCAATCATAGCTTTATTTTTGATCTTACAAACAGGCAATATGTAGAATTTCCTTACTTTTTTGTAGTATTTTATATCATTATAAAATAAGACTTCGATTAAATGCAGAACAAAACTCTATTCTCCTATTCGAACATCATCTAAAATCCTCAACTAGTCGTCACCAGGTTACTCAGCACTATTATCATAATTAGTAGAGTAAGCAACTAAGTACCTAGGTACTACATCCCTCCCCAACTTCAATATTATCTATATCGTCAGTATAATTTATGGTCTTTAAATTTGTTTGGCATCTTGATTTGACGTCCGCTTCTCCTGAGTGAAGTAGTTCCTACAACAGCCCCATCCACTGAAGTGTCTGGCAGTCCAGGAGATTTGGCTGATGTTAGCAGACCTTCATCTGAAAGGTTGGGTGGATTGCATTCCCCTGCCTCATCTTCCTGTCGAGGAATTTGTTCGAAAATAGAAGAATTTCGAGTTACAACACAGTTCTTGTTGGCAGCTCGAACTTTAGTTCCTCGCACCTCAACTACTTCTAAAAGGTCTGGATTGAATGGAGTGGTGTATTTGTCAGTGCGTTTCTGCTTAACGAGCACTGAATCACCTAGCTGCAATGAATGTTTCTTAGCTTGCCTTCGGCTGTCTGCGTACTCCTTCATCTTGGTCTGGCTGTTCTCTTCATTATTTTTCAACTGGATTCTGATGTCGTCATCAGGGTCTAATGGAAACTTATGCAGGAAAGAACGGAAATTGCATCTCAACAATACCCTAGCTAGAGCCAATCGAGTTGGGCTATGAGGTGTGTCTCTATATTGGAGTAGGAATTTTGTCAGGGCATCATCCCAATTCTTTTTCTCCATTACAGCAGATCTGATGGTTTTGTTCACACTCATCATAAAATGTTCTACCCTGCCATTTGCTTCAGGCCAGAGACTGGTCACTTTGTGATGCTTGATTCCCAACATTTTACAAAACTGGGAAAAATCGTGGCCTTGGAAAGGTGGACCACTATCAGTCCTTATTGAGCGAGGAATCCCAAAGATAGAGAAAATTTTAAACAGGTGTTTGGTAACCATTTCAGCAGTAAGAGTGCTTATTACTTCTGCAACAGGATATTTGCTGAAATCATCTATTACAATCGTCACATATTTGTGGTTGGGCCAAGGACCTGAAAAATCCATTGATGAATTTTCCCAAACCCTTGATGGTATAGTTGTTGGTTTAATAGGGTCCCTTCTGTTTCCAGGTGTATTTGCTAAATAGGGAATGCATCTCGAAACCATTTCCTCAACAAGCAAGTACATTTTTGGAAATCAAGTCTTGCTGCGCAGTAGCTCCTTTGATTTTGTGATGCGTTGATGTCCTCTGTGAGCCAGGTTTAATACTACTTTTTGTAATGAAAACGGGATAATTATGCGGGAGCCCCTCAGTACGATCCCATCCGATGTTACAGCTAGCTCCTCATGAACATTTTGTAAGGCAAACTGTCAGGATCAGTCCAATCTCCTGAATGAACAGCTTCTGCCACTTTTGTTAGTATTGTGTCACTCCGAGTTGCCTCTGCGATTTCTTCTTGAGACAAGGTTAAAGGCAGTGATCCTCTAGTCACTAGGTTGATAAAATCTTCCGAACTTGTGGGAGCCTTGCTATCCAAAGGGTGTCTCGACATGTAGTCTGACGGATTTCCTTTACCGAAAATATGCAATACTGAATAATCAAAACCCATGAGTTTGAACTGCAGCCTTTCCAGTCTGGGTGACGTTAATGACTTAGTACTCTTAGTGAGTAAGGAAACGAGAGGTTTATGATCAGTATGGATAACGAAATGGGTACCGATCAGAAAATCCTGAAAATGCTCCAAGCTCCATGACACTGAAAGCATTTATCATTCTATCTGAGAATAGCGTTTTTTGATGTCTGTAAGACTTGCACTTGCACAACCAACTATAGCAGCCTCTGCATTTCCCGGTTGTGCTAAGATTGCTGTGACGCCTTCTGGACCAGCATCAGTGTAAATATGGGGGGTTTTAGTAAGTTCAAAAAAATTATTGGAAACCGCAATCTGAGTCATTTCTTTCACCTTATTGAACGCAGTTTGTTCTTTCTCGCTCCATTTCCATTTTCGATCTTTCACAGTAAGTGCTCGCAGCGGTTTAGTATTGTTAGATAAATCGGGAATGAAGTGCAGTAGGAAATTCACCATCCCTAGAAAACTGCGTAACTCATGAATATCTTTCACGACAGCTTTGACCTTGGCTGGGTCTGGAGCCAATCCCGATTTTGACAAAGTATATACAAGGTATGGTATGGATTCATGACTAATTATACATTTCTTTGGGTTTACTGTGAGACCATTCTCTTTTAGGCGATTCAAGACCTTACCCAACGCAATGTCATGATCTATCTTATTTTTTCCAAAAATTAGAATGTCATCACTAACATTAAGGCATCCGTCAATGCTTGAAATCACTTGACGAATGAGCCTTTGAAAATTTTCAGGAGCCGAATTGATCCCAAAATTTAATCTTTTGTAGCGGAAAAGCCCAATGTGTGTTGCAAAAGTAGTTATATCTCTAGAGTCAGGACTAAGTTCAATTTGGTGAAATCCTTTATTCAAATATATTTTACTGAAAATTGTTGAGCCTTCTACCAAAGAAACTATTTCATCTATGGTTGGAGTGAGATAACTTTCCCTATGGATAGCTTTGTTGGGCGCCCTCATGTCCACACAAATCCGCAATGATTGATCTTTCTTGGGGACAATCACAATTGGCGACACCCAGGGGGTAGGACCTTCGACTTTTTCGATAATGTCATCGTAAATTAGCTTCTGGATCTCATCCTCAACTCTCTTACGAAGATGAGGGATTCTCCGAAACAGAGCCACAACTGGGCTCACTCAACTGTCAATATGTAACTTCAGCGGAGAATTTTTTAGTTTTCCCATCCCAGTGAAAACTGTGGGGTATTTGGTAAAAAATGGTGATGGAGAATCAAGCGTAACATAAAGGGCAAGTGACACTATACCAAGCTCCTTGGCAGTCTCACAGCTAAGGAGAGCATCGCCCGATTCGACCACATAAATTTTTGTGTTGGCTGATTTATTATTGACTTTCATGTTAGCTGAAAATTCCCCACAGATTTCAACACACCGATTTTTGTACGCTTTCAAGGAGGTACGCGTTCTCATAAAGGTCAACCTATTCAACCAGTCAACCAATTCAATTCACGGAAGAACCAGTGTCTACTATAAATTCTATTTTGTGTCCTAGAATTTCAACTCTCGTTTTTGGAATAGCTTTTGCTCTTGCCATATTAACGACTTGGAGGAAGACCTGAGATCTGTCACTTTCTTCGTCAGAATCAACTTCTACGTTGTTGAGTTTCTTATATGTCTTCTTGGTTGAGAGTTTTTTCGATCCTTTCTTTTTGGTGAGCACTTCAAAATATGGACAAAATCTACATTTTGAAAATGATTTTTCTCGCCACAATCGGAACACACTTTGTCATTTGCCGGGCATTGACTGTCCCGTTTGTGGGGCCATTCCTCATTACAAGCAAAGCATTTTCTTGGAAAAGAGAGTTTGTTGATAGAGTCTTCGGAAATGTTCAAGGAACCCATGAAAGATATCATTTGCGATTTTATAACTTCTTTAGTCTCACCTAGTGTCAAAATCTCTTCAAGTGTCATTTCTTTTTTTAGAATTTCTTTACGAAGGTACTCAGAAAAGTGCCCATCAGAACCTGAACTTTCAATTTTAAATTTAAATCGTTAAGTTCACAAGTAGCAGCCAGTTGCCGCAAACGTACACAGTAATGTTTTATAGACTCGGGTGGCTCTTATGTCGCCGAACTGAACTTGAAGATTTCATAGAGGACATTTCTCTTTGGTATGAAGTAATTGGCAAGAGTTTCTTTTGCTTCGTTATAACCTCCACCATCTGCTGGGAGAGACCGGTAAATTTCTTGTACGTCCCGACCTGTGCAATTTAACATAAGCGCCCGTTTCCTCAAATTGGTTGTAATGTCTGCAGCGACCAAAAAAACTTCGAACTCATTCAACCAAGTCTGCTGGCGAGTGGCTGAGTTTCCACCTTGATATGGATCAAAAGGTGGAAGTTTAATAACCCAATCCATTTTTTAGAATTTTTGGAACAAATTTGCAGATAAAACTCACCGTGAGTTACTCACGTGCCTCTGTTGATGTGACCCAGGTAGGTACAAAATCACTTTCACTGACCGCCCCAAAAATGTAGTATTTTATATCATTATAAAATAAGACTTTGATTAAATGCAGAACAAAACTCTATTCTCTTATTCGAACATTTAAAATCCTCAACTAGTCGTCACCAGATTACACAGTCACTCAGCACTGTTATCATAATTAGTAGAGTAAGCAACTAAGTACCTAGGTACCACATTTTTCTCAAAGGGGGGTGTTAAGTTAGTAATACTTAACTTATAAAAGAAAGTCTACCACTTCATTAGTTAGTGATTAACTATTAAATTATAATTGAAGAATGTTACATTCAAGATAGAACGAATGAGTATCAGAATGAATATCAAAAGATACATCATTTTAGTACATGTGTTGGTAACCAATGGGCTGATAGTTGCTGAACTTATGGCGTCTGGAGTGGAGGTGTGTAGACACTCGTGTGAAGTGTTAGGTAGTAATTACCTAACTCTTGTCATCTCCCCTTCTTTGGGGAATCTTCAGCTGAATCTATTTGGTACGTTGGCTTTTCTGGTGGATCTTCTTGGTTGCGGTGAATGGTTGTCAGGATCAGGAGCTACTTGTTCTGTCGACTTTTTCTTTAAGAACCATGAGTTCCTCCTGTACCGCCTGCCATTTAGATCCTCAACAATGAAGGATCTTGGTTGAGGGCCTCTGCTGATGATCGTGGCTGGCTGCCAGTTTCGGGGTTGCACTCTGTATAAAACCTCTTCTCCTTCTTCATAGTCAATGCTCATTTTCTTTCGTCGATCAGCGTACCACTTGTTCTTTGTTTTGATATTCTGCAGATCATCACTTATATTTTCAAGTATGGATGGCTTGAGTTGTGCATCTGTGGTCTGGAGAAGGGTTCGAGTTTGGCGGCCCATCAGGCGCTGCACTGGAGATCCTAACGAACCTCTTAGTATGTTTCTTTGATGAAGTAGGGCAAGGTGAGGATCTGACTTTTCTTCATTACATTTCTTGATGAGGAGTTTTGCTTCTTGGACGTACCGTTCTGCTAGTCCATTTGAACGCGCAAATAGAGGGCTCGAGATCCGTTGATTGAATTGCCAATCACTTTCAAATTGTTTGAACTCGAAAGAATTGTATTGCGTTCCCCCGTCCGAAAGTAGCACATCAGGTATCCCATGCACACAGAACCACCTCTTCAATTCTTCTATGATGCTGGAGGAGGAAGTACTTCTCAATTTAACAAAGTTGTAGAAACCAGAGTAAGAGTCGGCAATCACGAGATAATCATTCCCAGAAATATGAAAGAGGTCAGAGCCGACTTCCATCCAGGGTCTCGTTGGAGCTGGTTGATGTACGAGTTCCTCTTCTTGGTTGTCTCTCTGGAATTTGTTGCAAATTTTGCATTTTTTGACATAGTCCATTATCTCATTTGATACGTTTGGCCAAAAGACGTGCTCTCTCCCAACTTGAAGGGCTGCTTGGATTCCACGATGTCCCAAATGAACGTGTTGCAATATCAATGGTCGGAGTGGTTTGGGAATGTACAACCTGTTGCCTTTAAAGATCAAATTTTCGTGAACTGCCAATTGATCTCTGTTAGACCAGTACTTTTGAAGTATCGTGGGCAGTTTAGTTTTCTCAGTCGGCCGTCCTACGCGGATTGTATTTCAAAGCTCAACTAGTTCCGGATCTTGATCGGTTAGGACTTGTCGAGTTCCGCACCAGGAACACATAAATGTCCTGTGTTCCAGACGTACGCGTTCTCTTTGGACAATAGCTTCCTTAGTGAGGCAGTTATTTCCGAAAATCCTGGGATAAATTTTCCCAGATAGGTTACCATTCCTATAAACCTCTGTAACTCGGTCACGTTAGTGGGTCTCTTTAGTTGAGTGATCGCTTCAATTTTTGATGGGTCAGGTAATAGTCCACGGTCAGTGAGAGTGTGGCCTAAAATTTATTTTCGAAACAGAAAATATACATTTGTCTTTGTTGAGTTTTAGTCCTGATTTTTCAATTGCAGTCAGAACTTTTTGGGTCCTAGAATCCAGAATATCTTTGTTCGGGGCATGAATAAGAATGTCATCCATCGAGCATTCAACTCCCTCCAGTCCAGATAAAACAGTATTGATTGCTTGTTGGAATACTTCTGGAGCAGAGCAGACTCCAAACGGCAGTCTCAAATAAGAGTACCTCCCCCAAGGAGTTGCAAACGTCAAGTATTTCGAACTTTCTTTGGAGAGTTTCAACTGCCAGAAGCCTTTTTTACAATCTAAAAGTGTAAAAAACTTGGAGCCACTAATGCGGGCGGCAATTTCTTCCAACGTTTGTAGAGGGTGGTGTCTGCGTTGGATATTTTTATTAAGATCACTTGGATCCAAGCAAATTCTCACTTTATCCTTTTGTCGGACCACCACCATGGGTGAAACGGCTGGCGTTGGCTCTGTAACTGGCTTCATTATGCCTAATTCCACCATCGAGTCAAGTTCACGTTTGACTTCATCATGGATGCTATAGGGAACTCTTCTTGGTGGGAATATTTTCAGATTAGGATTGTCAATGAGGTCAAGATTATATTCAAAGTTTTTTAAGCACCCTACACCTTGAAAAACATTGGAATCTTCGCTAGAGATTTCGAAGTCTTGAATCCGTTTGATGAACCCAAGGTTTTGACAAGACTCTTGCCCTGAGATTGCTGGGAAGTCATTTCTCACCACAATGAATTTCACTAAATGAGGCTCGTTTAGTTTTGTAACTACATTGACCGTACATTGGCCGAGGACAGGCAGCTTGTCATTTGTGTAGCTTATGATGTGGTTCACAGGTGAGCTTGTAATGGTTAGACTACTCCTTTTGGCTATTTTCTCATTGATGACATTGCACTGAGCTCCTGTATCTAATTTGAATATTACTTTATTATCATTTGGAAGAATTAGTAGCTCAGTCCAGTCGCGTGAAGAGGGCTTACTCTCTAAGTAATTTATAAAGTATACCTGGTCTTTCGAGAGCTTCAAGGTGTTTACTTGCTCGCAGTAATTGGTTTCGTCTAGGGACAGAGTCTTCACAGCCTTAATTGGTTTCGCAGTTCCGGATCGGCACATCGCTGGGACATGTCCGAGACGTCTACATGTTGCACATTTTTTCTGGTATGCGGGACAGGATCGTCGGCCATGTCGAGTTCCGCACCAGGAACACATAAATGTATCATCTGTAACTGGGTTATTATTGTTATTATTTGATGATGACTGGATAAGTGGTTGTTTGATGGAATTAACTCTACTCCCATTCCCTGACATCTTATACATCCAAGAGCGGGTTTCTTCAGCTGACCTACACATGCGAATACATTTATCTAACGTTAGGCCCTCTGCTTCGAAAAGTTTTTCTCTAGTATTATTACTGACAATACCACAAACCAGTCTGTCTCTTACCAAAGTGTCCTTTATGCTCCCATAGTCACACTTGTTTGCTTGGCTCTGGACCTTAGTAAGAAAATCGTTGAATGTTTCTCCATCAGCTTGGGAGATATTATTAAATAAAAACCTTTCATAGATTATATTCAATTTCTTTACAAAATAATTGGTAAATTGCTCTTTGATTTCTGTCAGTCCGACGTCATCGTCTTCAATTCCAAATGAATCATAGATGGTAAGGGCATCTTCTCCTACGGTGGCCATAAACGTAGCCATTTGCTTCTGGGGGCTTTTTTTGTACAAATTTGTCGCTATGGCGAACCATTCAAAGCGTTTGAGCCATTGTTTCCATCTTAAGGTCATGTTGCTATCATTATTAACTACTAATGGCGATGGTGGTTTGATGCTTACCGCACCTTCGTCGACATGACTGCTTTCTTCCTCGCTCATTTCCGGCGAGCCCTGCTTCTTCTGTCTCTTGTTTTGTTTCGGCACCATGTTAAGTTAGTAATACTTAACTTATAAAAGAAAGTCTACCACTTCGTTAGTTAGTGATTAACTATTAAATTATAATTGAAGAATGTTACATTCAAGATAGAACGAATGAGTATCAGAATGAATATCAAAAGATACATCATTTTAGTACATGTGTTGGTAACCAATGGGCTGATAGTTGCTGAACTTATGGCGTCTGGAGTGGAGGTGTGTAGACACTCGTGTGAAGTGTTAGGTAGTAATTACCTAACTCTTGTCAGGGGGTATGTCGGATGTGCTAGAAAAATTCGAAATTGTTAAGGGTCAGGAAAATGTTTAAATGAAGTTATTCTTCAAAATATTTCAACGTTGGTGGGTTTATTTTTGACGCAGGTTTGGCTCCCCTTCTCCATAATGTTACTGTTTGTGACCCCTTTCACTTTGTAAGCGTTAAGTAGCATTGGTTTGTCCTCCACACCCCTTTCACTTCCCTGAGCCAATAGGATTCAACCTCCTTTCACCTAGGCCTACATAAGTTGTGCTATCTGTGATGAACTTTCAGTTCATGTTTATTGCGCCCTCCTGGAATTTTTATCCACTAAAAACAAACGATTCACCAAATTTAGGTGAAAAATATTGAACAATTTATCCAAGTAAAGAGAGAATTTAGTTTTCATTCATGCCAGGAAACGGAAAATAAATAATGGCGACTGTTGTGAATTTCAAGGGACATCAAAATTCAAAGGATGAAAATTTTGTGTTCAGGGGCAACATTTTCAACGGGTGAACTCATTTGGAAGAGTTCAATTTGGATATTTTTATTAATTTACGTAGTTCCCTGAAGGGGTGACAAAGAGACCATCGAGCAAGATCAAGAGAATTAATTTCAGGCGTCAGCTACGACGCGTTGAGGATCCAAGTAATTCCCTAGGGGAAATACAGATACATTTCGTTTGTGCAGGAGCAGAGATTAAGAGACTAACCCCGCTACAAATGGGCTGAAGTACTACGGATGGCGTCTTAAATTGGTCACAAGCAGCTCTGGAGAGGCATCCACAGTCTCGCTCCCATCCTCAGTCCTCCACAATGATTGGATTCCTCTTCGGTAGAGCTGATGATAAAGCCGCAATTGCAAAACGGAAGATGCACAGCTTTGCCAAAGATCTAAATGAATCTCTTTTGGCCCAGCTTATTTGTACGGGTGTTCAGACCCATAATTGTCGACTCTTGGGTCGTCCTTCGTCAGTTTATTGTTAGCCCCATTTTATATTACAACCTTCTAACACCTGAGCTATGTAAGGTAACAAAATGTCTGCCAAGCCGGGTACGAACTTCTTTTGAAAATTTTTAGATAACCTCATCAGAATAAGAGCTTATTAACCACGACTGACGGGATACACATTCTGTGGGACATGTTCCCGCATACATGAACACGTTCAAGTAGTTATCTATTGCGGCTTTATTTGGTGATAGTAGTGAAGCTGTTGTGACTTTGAGGTGACCAAAGGAGCACTCAAAACTACAATAAACTATTAACTCGAATAAGACACAATGAAGAAAGATATATTGATATAAGATTTGACGAACATGACACGTATCCTGAGACTTAAATTTGACAGACTGAATATGAACGGTAACTAATGACAACTGGAACGACTAAGCGGTTCTAATAACAACTGGAACGGTTGTTACATTCCGCCACACTTGAATAAAATGTCATTCGACGTGGTTGAGTATGTAATCCTGGAGTTACGGAGGTTGACGGCGTTGTCTGGCTGATCGACGGAGGTCTGTAGTCCCTGGATGATTGGAGGGTTGAGTAGCAGGGGCATCTCCATGATTCAAGCCTGGTCCATTTGACGAGCCATTATTGGTAAATGGAACCCCGAATTTCGGTGGTTGAGGAGTAAATGCCACCTCTTTTCTAGGTACCAGAGTTGAAATGAGCTGGTTAATATGTCGCTTCAATGACCGACCAGAATCCAGCTCAACTATGTAGAGACAAGAGCCCAGCTTCCGTGTCATGTACCAAACATCCAAACGTCACGATTCCCCTGATGAATAATAGCCTGGACTCTTTCCCCCTCCTGAAGAGAACGAATACGTGAGGAAGACGATGGAGTGGTAGGTGTCACTGCTGCACGGTTAGGCAGGAGAGCATCCAGTCTAATTCTCAGTTTCCTTTTCAGATAGAGCTCAGCAGGCAATTGTCCTGAGGCTAACGGGGTAGCACGATAGTGAAATAAAATGGTTTGAACTTTCTCACTTAGTGAACAATGTTCATCCGCTGCAGCTTTCAGCTTTCTTTTCAAAGTTTGGATACTGCGTTCAGCGAGTCCGTTTGTAGCTGGATGGTTGGGGGCACTAAATTTTTGGAATATACCTCGGTCTTTGCAGTGTCTTTGAAACTCCTCACTCTTGAAAATTGCTGCATTGTCGGAGACTAAAACTGAGGGTATCCGTGTACCGAAAAAATATTTTCAAGTAGCAAGATGGTAGATGCAGAGGAGGGTGCATCACGGCATAATCGTACTTCTGCCCATTTGGACTTCTCATCGACGCACATGAGCAGGAAGTGACCGTCCAAGGGTCCAGCGTAGTCCACATGAACTCTTTCCCAGTTTTCATTGGGCTGGTCCCAGGGATGCACTACGGCTTTGTCGAGTCTTTCCCAATACACGTATCTCCTAGCTAATTGCTTCATCTTAGTGACTCCTAGATGGGTAGCATGTAGTTCTTTTAGAATCGGAGCTTGAAGTGTTTTTGGGATGACCACTCGATCTGATCGGAACAAAATGTTGTCAGATATTGTGAAAGGGCTGTCTCGAGGGTTGCTTCTGAGGTCCTTCATCAGATTGTGCAGCTCAGGATCCTTGGCTGTCTCTTCAGCAATAGTTTTAGAAGTAATTGCACAACTGGAAATCTGGAGTAGGGTCTCAGCACAGAGAGTGTTGACTTCACTATCTACTGCTAGATCATCTGGGTTACCAGAGGGTAAGGACGCACGAGACAGGCAGTCGACATTATTGTTTTCCTTACCCTTCTTACAACGAACTGAGTAATTCAATCCACTGAGGAATGACGCATACCGCAAGAGGCGTGCTGATGTCATCTGTGGAAGTGGGCGGTCTGGGTGGAATATACGAGATAAGGGTTCATTGTCTGTGACTAGTACAAAATGACGACCCAGAATATAATTGTAAAAATGAGTAGTGGCAAAAATTATGGCCAGAGCCTCTCTATCTAGCTGGCTATAATTTGTTTCCGCGGGTGTAAGCAATCTTGAGGCGTAGGCAATTGGCCTTTCTTGATTATCTATTTCGTGGCTGAGTATGGCTGCTATTCCAGTTGGGCTGGCATCAGTGGTAAGTATGACTGGTTTTGAAGGATCGAATGGTGGTAGAACCCTGTCATTCGATAACTCTGACTTTAGATGTAAGAATGAAGCTTCTGCAGCAGCTGACCAGGAAAACTTTACATTCTTTTTCAGCAAACAGCGCAACAGGTAAGTCCTCGAGGAAAAATCTGGAATGAATTTAGCGTAATAAGTAACTAATCCAAGGAATCGTCTTACATCATCAACGTTCTTTGGACGTGGCATTTGAGTGACTGCTTCGACTTTACCCGGGCATTTTTGAATTTTATTATGAGACACAACATGACCCAGATAGCTGATATTTTCTTTGAAAAATGAGCACTTGGATTTATTCAGATGGAGATCATTTTTTTTAAGACGCTCCATACAGGCTATGAGGTTCTGGTTGCATTCGGAAAGTGTGGCACCATGCAGGGGCTGCTCCAGGATAGTTTCCCGGGGGGGGGGGGGGGGGGGGGCCACAAGTGAAACTTGTGTTTATTTTTAGCACCCCCCCCCCCCCCAGCAATACATGTTTTTTAATACATTTACCTACGAGATAGTGGTACTTTAACATACATTTTATGTAATTATGATTCTAATTATAAGTACTTAACGATTAAATCATTTGTTTATTCCTTTGAAATGATACTGACTCATATGCTAAATGAACTTCAACTTGGTTACGATTAGATATTTATCTGACGTCACCTTAAAATATAAAAGCAAAACTCGGAAAAACTTTTAAAGTGTATTTAGACATCTATTAACTTCGTAGAAATGGTTTAGAAAGTGTTTCCGACGTGTCGCTAGAAGCAAAGCTAAACCCATGGCCGTGTCTGTTCTCTACCGTTTTTGGCCCTTGAATTTTGCTTTACCTTCTTACTACATTTAAGCCTCTTTCTCCTAATTTTTTAATTATACAAATACATAATAAAACTGTTCTACTTACCTTCTTCATGATTATGCAAAAGTTTGTAAGGATTTTTTAAGTTTGTTTGCAGTCAAACAACCACCATCAAACACTACACAACTCAGTCAACTCACGAGATACTACAATGCTACCACACTTGACGACTGACACAAACTCAAAAATCCAACCCCAGTCCCAACCAAACCACCAAACCTCTAATAGCGGCAGCTGGCTATGCACTTGAAATTTCCCCTATTATGAATAGCAAACAAAAATGTCAACGTGACTTAAATTAGGAGTTTGTATTTGTAAGCTCTATAGAAATAAAAAATTATCGTCTTTGAAAATATTTTAGGACATTTTTTTCTCGATACCTATACAGGGTGTCTACCTTTCAGGTGGACCAAACTTTAAGGATCTATTTTAAAACTAATTTGCGACAAAAAGTGCCCCTTAGACTTTTTTTTTACAGGCTTCGTTACCGAGTTATTAACGATTTAAGTTTATCATTAAATTAAAGTTATCGACTTTACTTCACTAAAACAGCCATAACTCCCTTGTTTTTGGAGTAATCTCAAATTTGAGGAAACCGTTGGAAAGAGCGTTAAATTTCCTATCCGTTTAGTGTGAAACGCTATAACGCTATTTTTTAAAGCAATTTTCTGAAGTAAAAAAATAAGCCAAAGTCAAAGTTTTAATTTTTTTTCGAATCTCAACATTTTTCAGGTTAATTTATCGCCTGTAATAAATTGGAATATTGGTGTGCACTCAACGGAAAAAACTAGCCCAAGACCTCAGCTTTCCAACGGTATCATCATTTTTCTCTTTACATTTGAATAAACCTCGTAAAATGACGTTTTGATGCGAAAAAAGAAGGATTTTTCGTTAAAAATTTAACTTTTAAAGGGGCACTTTTTGTAGCAAATTAGTTGTAGAATCTATCCTTAAAGTTTGGTCCACCTGAAAGGTGGACACCCTGTATATACATTTCGGAATAAATAATTTAAAATAAACAAAAATGCACTTTGGTATAGTCCTGTTTGGGACTTTCCAAAAAAAACGGAGTTCTCGGGGGGGGGGGGGGGAGCCGCCACTGGCACCATGGCATATGATGTCATCAAAATAAGCTGCCACTTTCGGCAGGCCATGCAGAAGCTGAGATAAAATCCTGTCAAACTCTGAAGGGGCTGTCTTTATCCCAAAACTGAGCCTATTCATTCGATATGTGCCTTTGTGAGTTGAAATAGTTTCTATTTTACTTCCTTCTTCATCAACTCTTAGATGAAGGTAGGCCTTATGGAGATCCAGTTTGCAAAAATATTTGGAACCCCTGAGACTATGTAAGACACCATTGATGCGTCGTATCGGATGATTGGCAGCAACTAACCTAGAATTTACCCCGCACTTGTAGTTGACGCAAAGCCGAACCCCACCATTGGGCTTGGCTATCACGACGAGGGGTGAACCCCAATTACTGGATGAAACTGGAGTGATGACACCTTGAGATTCGAGTGTTGCAAGCTCTTTGTTGACTCGTTCTCGTAGAGCGAAGGGTACATCACGTTCACGGGTAAACACAGGTTTAGCGCCTTCCCTGAGTTGTAAGTTTACTACAACATTGGGCACGCAACCTATTCTGTCTTCGAAGATGGCTGAATACTTAGAAAAAATGTCATTGAGTGTTGCAACTGAGTTGGTGTGGATTGGTTCAGGATCGGTGAGTCGGTGGCTATCTATTTCATTTAGATTGATGTTAAGTCCCCGAATCCACAATCGGCCTAACAGTGCATCATGACCTGGAGGGACTATGAATAGATCAGCATCCATGCTTTTGCCTTTGTAAGCAACACGGAGAGTGACTTTACCTTTAGGTTTTATAATGTGGTCAGAGTAGGAGCGGAAAGAAACTGGTGTAGATTGAAGAGGCAAGTTGACACCAAGATTTTTAAAATCAGTTTCTGAAAGCAGGGAAAAACGTGCACCTGAATCAACCTCAAATATTTGAGGTTTACCATTAAGAGTGACAGTGACAAAATATTTATCTTGATCAGGTCCAATCTCATAGAGATCTGTGACATCGTGAATTCTTCCAATTCCGTATTCTTGACTTGAGGCTCTAACGTCATCTTCCGAGCTTCGAGTAGAAAGAGAATGAGTATTTGACTTGCGCATCAGAGTTGTGATACAAACTTTTCCAACGTGACCAACTCTGTGACAGTGATTACATTTCAAGGTAGAACGATCAATCCTACATGCTCTACACTTGTGATTGTTACGTCCACAATTGAGGCATAGGCCATCTATACCCAAAGCACGATAATCAGCACGAACATTGCAACTTCGAGACTGAGAGCGACCATATGAACTGGAATTTGATTGGTGACTGTTGGTACCAGACCTAGAATCATTGCGCTTGTGACGGTTGTTCTGTTGAAAATTTGAATTTTTTCTTATTGTGAGAGTGTCCACAACATCCTCTGAGGATTTATCAATCGGTTTCACTAGCTGGCTTGATTCGTAACGTGCGGCTTCTAGAGCTATTGCCTTTCTGAGTAAATCGTCCAAATCCTGGAATGATGTCTGTAGGAGAAGCTGTTCACGGATCCAATTATCTTTTAGACCTCGTATAAATTGTGCGCGAAGAAAAGTATTGGCTATGGAAATTTTCTGGTCGCACGTGCATGTGACATAAAAATCGCAGTCAACTAACTTCCCTTTGAGAGATGCTACAAAATCAGAAATTGACTGATGAGGCTGTTGAATTGAATTTAGAAAATAATGTTGGGACACAACAGTAGAAACAGGAGGTGACAACATGGTTTTAAAATGGTTAACAAGATCATTAAATGAGATTTCCTTGATGGGCTTGTTATGGCCTAACAGTGCTGCTAGATTATTGTAATGCACTTTACCAATTGATGAACATAGTAATTGAGCTTTTTTCTTACCATCCGGGACATTTTTGAGGTCACAATAATTTCCAAATCGTTCCAAGTAGGAAATGAACTTCTCATTTTTGGAGTCATAATTTTCAAAGGGTGTTATTTGTGGGGATGGAGCAGATTGACCTCCCAAGGCAGCAGTCAAGACAGAAATAAACTGCTGAAATTGTTCTTGATCCATGGCGAAATGCAGTAGTATGTAAAAATGACGTGGGAATTTCTCGGTTTATCCGGTCTGCACCTTTGCTCGAAATCGAAAAAATACTGTTTGATTTTGCAGTCGAAATCCGGGTATTACAAAGAAATAAACGGATTACCTGGGGAAGATTACTCTCGGTGACAGTGTGGCACTTCAACTTCACGATCTTCTCCTTGAAACTTTATCCTCGTCGCCAAACTTGTTGTGACTTTGAGGTGACCATAGGAGCACGCAAAACTACAATAAACTATTAACTCGAATAAAACACAATGAAGAAAGATATATTGATATAAGATTTGACGAACATGACACGTATCCCGAGACTCAAATTTGACAGACTGAATATGAACGGTAACTAATGACAGCTGGAACGACTAAGCGGTTCTAATAACAACTGGAACGGTTGCTACAGAAGCTATAAAAATTAAGACCAAAATTGGACGAAAAATATCAATTATCCTTGTTACAAGGATCTCAGGGTACAAGGACACAATAAACGGGAGTTGCTCAGAATAGGTCTTCTGCTACCTGTTTGTTGGAAGCAATAGATACCTGCGAATTACAGCTTTATACAGAAGGGTTCTCATAATAAGTAAGGAGTTTTCTCAAATACCCGAATTTATGAACTGAAAATGGCCAAAACCATTAGTCACTTAATAATTTTTTTATTATTATTATTATTTTTTTCTTTTTTAAATTTGCATTTATTGGAAATAAAGATACACGACAGAGAGAAAATAGAACAAGAATATATCGACGGTAAGAAAAGGAAAATGTTACTTACAAAAAACAAGTTAGATAAACGCTACCACCCATTGAGTAAACTCGTGCCAGGGAAGGAGACGTACATTGTGTTTAGATTTGATATCCATATTATTTTTTTTTTTTTTAGTGTCTAATTATCCTTCCTGATTTACAAAAAGTGAGTGCGTCATGATGCAAAATTGAGGCAAAAATTACGAATAAGAAAATACAAAAATTCAGCAAAAACATAAAATAAATATGTAATATAAAAGCATAAAATAATATTATAATTAATATTAAAAGCATTGATAATATTAAGAATAAATAATATAAAAGCATAGAAAAAAGAAAGGAACCAACACTGCCGATATTACGCTTTAGAGCCATTAACTAGATGTATTTTTATACTACTTTTAAAGATGGACAAGCTTTCAATGTTTTTATATTCACAGGGAGTCCATTGAGCTCCTTGACACCTCTATAAGTGAAAAAATGTTGACCTAATGTCGTTAAGTGGAAAGGTAAACGTAAACTAAAATCTGATACTAGCCATGTTACACTCTCCATTCGATTATAAAGATGTTTGTGTTTAAAAATATTTTTGAGAGTGATTTTTTGAATAGTTTCCCACAAATCAAGCACCTGGAGTTCTTTAAATATTAATTCTGTTGGTGTACGTGTTTTTCTTTGGAGTAATATTTTAATTATTAATTGTTGGGTTGTGTACAAAGGATTTAGAACTATATGGTATGCAGATCCCCAGACTAAAATGCCATACCACATAAAGATTGTACGAGTGCTCGATAAAATAATCTGATGGATTTCAAAGACATGAATATCCTCACGTCAAGATTGTACGAGTGCTCGATAAAATAATCTGATGGATTTCAAAGACATGAATCTCCTCACGTCAAGGCAAATAGGAATCAACTTCCTTAGCCTTTTGGTTGAAAATTCAGCCTGTGGGCGCCATATTGGGTCTGTATATTGGCACTGGTCAACAACCACACCCATGTATGTTGCCTGAGGTAATTGAAAGAACAAGAACACGGAAAAAAACACTGAGGTGATTCATGAATATACAAGCCATCAAGAGCGGGAACATTGTGTTTTTTATGCGAAAAAGCAATATAATTGGATTTACTATAATTCAACAACATTCCTGATGATTTAAGCCAGTTTGCGATTTCCACCAAACACAATGCAGCTTTCTGCCTTGCCTC
Organism: Creontiades dilutus; assembly: GCA_031894815.1. Classification (NCBI taxonomy): domain Eukaryota; kingdom Metazoa; phylum Arthropoda; class Insecta; order Hemiptera; family Miridae; genus Creontiades; species Creontiades dilutus. Next base: position 2,481 of record JAVIWC010009432.1, on the reverse strand, counting down.
CCCCATGTGGCCCTTTCTACCATTAGAACAATGTCATTAGCATAAGAAACTATGCAACCATCATTTATATTCAGATTCAACATTTTTTTTTCATAAAATGTATGAACAAAACGGGACCAAGCACAGTTCCCTGGGGAATACCACACGTGTAAGAGACTGGACCACTCAGATGGCTGTTTATCTTGATCTGTTGCTGGCGGTTATTAAAATAGTTCGCGATCTTGTCTACTTGTAAGCCTACTTCCCAAAGAAATTTTCCGGGTGCTTCCTACATTGTTTGGCCATTTTCTCCTTTCTTCTATTGCTGTTCAATATTCCCTGAGTGATCCAAGGCTTCAGCCTTGTATTTTTGTGCGATGGACATCCAACAACGAAAGAACTTTTGTTTAGATGATTTAATAATATTTTATGGAAATTTTCTGCACAACAATTTACCTCAGTCTCTTTGATAACTGCCTTCCAAGGTTCTTCTTTGAGAGAATCAATCAAATCGCCTATTTTTATTTTTGTCTGTCTTGGATTGCATTGCTCATTATCTTTTTCTTTTCTTGCCAGAACGATGAAGTGAACAGTTATATTTGATTTCCAAATGAAAGGAGTTAAACTAACGTTGGACAATTTGCTGACCGAACAAATATATGATCGAGACACGAGTTTTGATTTACGAGTAGATATCGTATTGTAAGCCCCTAATGTATACCCGACCAACGGTCGACAGCTTTAAGAGCGATTAAAGAAGAGAATGTGAAAAGTGAAGTTAAGGTAAATGACCTGAAGGGTCGTTGACTCCTAATGGGCTTATTAAACAACCTGAATCCAGTACTACTCTGCAGGGAATAGGTAGAGAAATGATCAACGAATTCACAAACACGTGGTTTATTAACCAGTAAAACAGATGATACAAAAATATAGAAATAGTAATAGTAAATTGGTAAATGCAAATGAAACACCTTAAAATTTAACGTGCCTAGGTAAGCAGAAAGATAGGTACACGAATTGTGATAATGCAACTCTAACAGTATTAACGCAATCAATGTTATTCTCAATAACTTTAGGAACTCAGCTGGGACTATGTTATTCAACGTTTTCGTATTACAATACACCGTGAAGCGGAAGAGAAATGACAAACTAGCGTTATCCCAATGGACCGCACCCTGATGGGGTTTAAATTGAACAATCCTATTTGCAGCAGGGAGTATTATGACTTGATTGACACTACCTTAAGTGATGGGGGCTACAGGCCTGACTTGACTAGGTATCCTTGGCGTGGCGCGGCTTGGCGTGGCGCGGCTTGGAGTGGCGTGGCTTGGCTTGGCGCGGCTTGGCGTGGCGCAGCTTGGCGTGGCTCGGCTTGGCGTGGCTCGGCTTGGCGCGGAGCGGCTTGGCGCGGCTCGGCTTGGCGTGGAGCGGCTTGGCGTGGCGTAGAGCGGCTTGGCGTGACTCGGGTGGATGGTAGAGTCGAGCTGGTAGCTTGGCGTGGCTCGGCGTGGCGTGGGCGGCGAGCCGGAAGGCAAGCTGCAAGTCAGCGGCGCTGATGACGGGTGCGGCGCTCGAGCGTGGCGCGTAGCTTGGCGCGTGTAACAGCGCGCTGGGGTCCTTAATTCGTACACGGGCGTCTTCACTCCGGAAGGCGCGCCAAAAGCGAGCTGACTCTGTAACAATTCAACAAAACACAACAGCGTATAGCGCGGCGCGGATCGCGAGCAGGGGGGCGTTCTAACGAACGGATCAAAAGGCAAAACGGGACGGGAACGAACGACTCACACACGAGAGATAGGTGTTTTCCACTAGAGAGCAAAGAAACGACTGGCTGCCGTCTGCTGGTCGGGAGCCCTGAGGTGGGTCCCGTCCCCACTCCAAGTCGCCTCCCTCCACGGGCCTAGTTGGTGGGCCCCGAGAGGGGGAACAATCCCACGGTTACTGGGGTAGCTCCGCCCTTCCCCTCCGCTCTGCTCTTCTCCCGAGGTGTGGGGGTACCAGGGGGGTGGAATTCCTCGCCGCCGTCTCCCCCGGAGGCTGAAGGGGCGGCCGGGGGCCTACAGTATACAGGTGTTTTTATTTATTTAGGGTAAAAATGCATTGCTCATTAACATATTTGAATATTCCAGCTTGGATATCTGCATTACTGCGATTTCAGATACGTCTATATTCATGTCACCCAAAAGAATTGTAAATAGTTGATTTACAATACCTTCCTCCGCTTTGTGAGCTGGGGTTTGATATAACCTCCAGTAGTCAAGTCCATGAGTTTACAGAAGCTTTTTGGGTCCAGCCAACCCAGTTGGTCAGGGTTTTGAACCACGCCAGCGAGGGCGCCAGTGACGTGCATCTTCCTGTAGTCTCGCACCGGTCTCGCTCTAAGCTCGTACCGCGAAGCAGGGGGGTTCTCGGGGGAGCACGGCGGGGGGTTATTTGCAGCGGGTTCTGGCGCGTCTTCAAGGCTTCCGGGGTCGCTATAATTATGTTTGTGTTCCCAGGCTT
>JAVIWC010009431.1:0-14058 GCA_031894815.1 Creontiades dilutus | reverse complement strand
ACTGGGATATACTGGCCAACCACACCAATATTGAGAGAAACTACTTTCTCCAACTTCTTGGCCTATGTATAAATGAAGGATATTTCCAGTATGAAGATAAACTTTATTTTATTCAAGATGGGGTTGCAATGGGATCACCCTGCGCTCCAATTCTCGCAAATATAGTTACCAATAAATTACTAAATCATATCATACGCCAACTTCCTTTTCAATTACCATTTATATACAAATTTGTTGACGATATTTATTTAGCTATTCCTGAAAATTCCAAAGATACCGTTCTTACTTTGTTCAATAGTTATCACAATAAACTTCAATTTACCATCGAATTAGAAAATAATTTACAACTATCCTTCTTAGATACACTAACTACTAGAAATGAAACAACTGGAAGTATTGATGTAGATTGGTGGAAAAAACCACTGAAAACTGATAGGTTCCTCAACTACAAATCAAATCATCCACTTGGTCAAAAAATCAATGCTGCTATCAATCTAAAAAATCGAGCAATTAAACTTAGTGACCCTCAATACCACAAAAAAAACTTGAACATAGTAAAGAACATTTTAGAGACAAACAATTTCCCACGTACTCTAATCAACTCCATTATTCATAATGTGGGATTAATTAAATTGGAAGCGTATACTGAAGAATGATGTTAGAACGCACGAACGTATTTATTAGTAATTTTAACAGTGTAAAACATGGTAAGTGGAAATTTGAACTTAGAAGAAGGTTACAAACATATCAGTAGGTTATTGGTGTGGTGGTTGCTGCTGTAGCTCTGAATGACATGAGTCCCATTTGGTTATATATTTCTACACTCCCCCTGACGAATGTCACGAAGATTCCTGGGAAGTAGTCCCATTTGTTGGATTAGTCCATGATGCCGAGGTTTTGCTAATGGTTTTGTCAGCACATCAGCTGTCATGTGCTCAGTAGGCATATATTTCAATGTGATGTCTCCTCTTTCAACGACTTCTCGGACAAAATGTTGTTTTATGTCGAGATGTTTTGATTTAGAGCTCACCATGGGATCGGATACGATTTTTTCGGCTGCTTGATTATCATAAAAAATGGTGATCTTCTGCTGTTCCTGACCCATGTCATTGATCAATCTTCTAAGGTGAATAGCCTCTTTTGTTGCTTCAGTTATAGCACAACACTCTGCATGAGCAGTGGACAGTGCCACTGTGGTCTGTTTCTTTGAGGACCAGCTGACTGCTGCATTTGCATAAATGAAACAATATCCTGAATAGGATCGTCTGTCAACTTTGCATGATCCCCAGTCTGCATCACTGAGGCCAGTTAATGGTTTTCCTGTTTTTGAGAAAACAAGTCCCATTTCCTTAGTGCCTTGTAAATATCGAAGAATGCGTTTTGCCGCAAGCCAATGTTGACGTCCATAACTGTTATTAAACTGGCTCAGATAGCTGACAGCATAGCTTATGTCTGGTCTAGTAGCAACTGCTAAAAACATGAGGCTGCCGATTAAATTTTGGTAAGGTAAGTTGTCCTCTTCAACTATGGTTACCTTTTCTAGTTTAGTGTGGGGGTCCATAGGAGTTCCAATCGGCTTGCAGTTTGTCATATTGAAACGTGCCAATACTTCATCAATGTATTTTGATTGATGAGCAGATAGTTTTCCATCTTCATATTTAAATTGGATTCCCAGACAGTAGTTTATTTGGCCTAGATCATGCATCTCAAAAGATTTCATGAGATCATGCTTTACCTTATGGTATGAGTTGTCATTTTTTGATGTATAGATCAGATCATCCACATAAACTGCAATCATGTCTCCTGATTTTGAAGTGTAGATGCATGGGTCAGCAAGTGATGGGTTGAACCCAAGTTCTTTGAGTTTGGTATCTAATTTTTGAAACCACTGCCTGCCAGCCTGTTTCAACCCATAGATAGCCTTATTGAGGTGGCATACCTGATTTCCCTTTGGTATTGATTTCAAATCAGCAAGCATTTTCTTGGCCTTTTTCTTTATATCATTGCACACGTTTTTATCTGAAGTTATCGCCTCAAGATATGATTCCAGATTTTGTGGTAACTCCATGTAAATATCTTCTTTAATGTCTCCATTCAAGAAGGCTGTAGAGACATCCAGCTGATGAACATTCATGCCTCGTTCAACAGCAATTGCAAGCAAAAGTCGAACTGAACTTAACTTAGCAACAGGGGCAAATGTGTTAGTAAAATCAACATTTGGTCGCTGGTTAAAACCCCTAGCTACAAGGCGAGCTTTCTTTCTATCTAGTGTTCCATCAGCCTTATATTTTTCTTTTAGAACCATTTTGCAATCAATAATATTTTTGCTTTGAATCTTCTTTTCAACAGTCCAAGTGTCATTTTTTAAATGCGAAATTATCTCATTTTTTATGGCTTCATGCCAACCATTTAGATTTTCATGAGCTGCAAAGCATTTTTCATAAATTAGGTTCGAAATGTCATTTGGATCCTCATAATCATCCATCCATCTAGGTTTATTGATGATGCGACTAGGTCTTTGTTGTTGATCATGTTGATGGGTTTCTCCATCAGAGTGAGAGTCTTCAGAGTCATTCAAAATTGGAGCATATGATGAATCATTTGTGTATTCGTCAGTAAGATCCAAACTATTTGAATCAGCAGAAGGAGAATCTTCCTGGTCTGAATTTTCTAGTGCTGGTAACACAGGGATATTATTTGAATTAGCAGATGAATAGTTTTCCTGGTCTGAATTTTCTATTGCTGGTAACACAGGGAAATTTTGTTGTGCTGTACACGTTGAAATAGTTGCAGGAGTTGATGTCCACTGGGATTGACATTCTAGTAGGATTTTGTGCCACCGCAGAGGTTGATGTAGTTGCAGGGATATCAATAAAAACATTATCAGTAGAATCTGAATTATTGCTGTTGTAAAAATATCTCATGATTTTTACATCACGGCTGACTTCAATTTTGTGACTGGTAGGCACCCAGATCCGAAAAGCTTTAGATAGTTCAGAATATCCGACAAAGATACCTTCAATGGTTCTTGGAGTGAATTTACCTTGCCCTCCTTTTTTATTCAGAATAAATGCTTTCCTTCCAAAAACGTTAAGGTGATATATAGAAGGCGTTTTCTTGGTCCATGCTTGGTATGGTGTCAAGTGATCTAATGAACGAGACGGACAACGATTTCGCAAATAATTAGCAGTGTGTATTGCTTCTGCCCATAGAAACTGAGGTGCATGGGATTCCACCATCATGCATCGAGCTTTTTCAAGAAGGGTTCTATTAAGTCGTTCTGCTAGTCCGTTTTGTTGTGGAGTATAAGGTGCAGAAAGACGATGTTGAATGCCATTTTCTTTGAGAAATTTATTAAATTCATTATTAAGGTATTCTCCTTTTCCGTTGTCTGAGTGAAGGAACTTGATTCGTTTGTCATGAAAATTTTCTACTTCATTTTTATAAATTTGGAAATAATTGAGAACTTCGTTTTTATTCTTCAAGAAGTAGACTCGAGAATAACGAGTTTTCTCACAAGTAAATGTGACGAAGTATTTTGCTCCCCCTGGAGTGGCAATTTTTATTGGTCCACAAACGTCAGAGTGAATTATTTCCAGTATATCTAAATCTTTGGGATTTTCACGGACAGGGAATGGAGCTCGGGCCATTTTTGACTGTATACAAATTTCACAGTCACCCAATGATTCATTTCTGTTAAATGCAAGTCCTTTCATTAATTCGTTTTTCAGAGCAAGTTTTAAGTCATTTTCATTTACATGGCCAAGCTTCGAGTGCCATTCATGAATTTTTGAGGTAGTAGCAAAATTTGCTTTTTCAGTCTTTGATGTTTCATGGTTATGCACACGATAAAGCCCGTTTGATTTTAATGCTTGTAAAACGATCTCATTTTTTGTGTCATAGACATTTGCTTTATCTTTTTCGAATTTTACAATATATCCTTTATCGGTAATTTTGCTAACTGATAATAAATTCATGGCAAGATCAGGAACGAACAATGTGTCAGTCAATTTCAAAATTGTATTCTTGGTATGAAGTGTGACTAGACCTTTGCCAGATATGGAAGTCTTGTGTCCATCTGAAGCAAGTTGGAGTGATTTTTCTTCAGATAGTTCTGAAATTTTATCGAATACCTTTTCATTTTTGCATATATGTGACGTGCTTCCCGAATCAAGACACCAGGCAAGCTCATTTATGGGCGTCTTCTGCCCTGAAGAAAGGCAAACTTCCTTAGAAAAGAAAGTACACTCTTTTACCTTGGTTTTGGCATAGCACTGAGACGTATTATGGTTATTTCGACCACATTTTTCACAATTTTGCTTCTTACGGTTTGTATTATCACAAGCATTTGTCTGATTTTGTGTACTTGAATTATTTTTAAATTTTCCTTTGTGTTTAACGTAAAATGCCTCTTCTGACTGGTGGGGCAAGGCATTTTTACCCCTGGCCTCTGCTTCTTCCAAAATTTTAATTTTTAATTGACTCGGAGTAGGTAGCTCATCACGTGACTCAATAGCCACACGAAAATTTTCAAATGAAGGACTTAGACTATATAATAACATTATTGCTTGTAAGTCGTTGTGAATTTCAATATCCATGTCAGCTAGTTTATCGATTGTATCAAAAAAATTATTTACATGATCCCTCATATTATCCCCATCATTCATTTTTTGTAGAATCAACTTTTTTAGAAGGTAAGCCTTTTTGGCGGGACCTGACGATGCATAAATTTCTTTATATTTGTCCCAAACAGATTTAGACGTGGGACAACCTAATTTAATATGACGGAGTTCAGTGGTTGAAACCATCAGAACAATATCGGCTCTAGCTGAAAGATCATTTTTGACCCATGCTTTTCTGAGATCGGAATTTTCAGGTGTCTCTTCAGGACATTTTTCATCACCACTTACGTATTTCCATTGATCCGTTTTGATAAGCACAGCTTGTGCTTGTTGTATCCAAGTATCATAATTTTCTTTGTTGAGAGGCTCGACTCTATAATTCGGTATAGCCATGGTGACAGAACGATGTGTTACACGAACAATACGAACTAACCAAACCAAACCAACACAAACGCGGGTCGGCACTTCACAAACTTGAAAACACTAGGTAGCTACTTTACTTTTAAACGTCGCGAATTCTCAACTGGGCTAACATAACCTGTGGGATTAATTAAATTGGAAGCGTATACTGAAGAATGATGTTAGAACGCACGAACGTATTTATTAGTAATTTTAACAGTGTAAAACATGGTAAGTGGAAATTTGAACTTAGAAGAAGGTTACAAACATATCAGTAGGTTATTGGTGTGGTGGTTGCTGCTGTAGCTCTGAATGACATGAGTCCCATTTGGTTATATATTTCTACACATAATAGTTCTATTAATCATCAAAATCAACTTCAACTAAGTTCTCCTTCAAATAATAACCCCACCCACAACACTAATCCGTCTAACACTTCAGTGTCTCCCCCTGTCACCTCTGCCACCAACAATGGAACTCACAGTCCTGTGCAAATTAGCTGTGGCTACAGGGGAATGGTATATGTTAAAGGGCTGTATGAACAAATCATTTTCAAATAAAATTAATGGTAAAATAACTTACAAAAACAAAAAAACCCTGAATAATTTAGTATTTTCCAAACTTAAATCTCCAATTCCAAATTTGAATAAAAGCAATATAGTCTACTCCATACCCTGCAAAACCTGCAACATTACCTACGTTGGAGAAACTAAACAGTATTTAAGAAATAGAATTTCAGGACATAAGTCTGATGTCAACCAATTCAAAACAACATGTGCATTAACTGAACACTCAATTAATAAAGGACACCACTTTGATTTCGATAATGCTACAATTCTGGATTTCGAAAATGTTGGCACAAAACGCAAAATTAAAGAGCTCATTTACATTTCAAAAACACCCAACTGTTGTAATAAAAAAACGGATATTGAGAGCCTCAGTAAAATTTATTGTAACATTATCAAAAAATAACAAACACGTACCTACATTCTCACATATTTCCTTCTACCAAGCAACTCCATAATTTAACTTAAGATCCATTTCACCTGTAAAACATCCATGTTCCACGCAGTAGGTTTTTTAAGTATCCAGTCAATCATTGTTAGCCTGTCACTTTTGCCCGGACGCATATATACGTTTTTTAAAATATTTTTTAGCTTCTAAACACCACCTTCAAGGTATGTTGATTAATTATTTAACTGTACTTTGTCTCTCTCTCTCTCTTCATTACCCAAATCTGTTCTTTTCACTCAAGTACAAAATCAATAGTACCAAATCTGTCATTTTCAGTCAACAAGTCACATGTATACAAAATATCCTTTCTGCAATTATTTCCATATTAGTTATTTCTGTGTATGGTTCTTCCAGCCCTGATGAGGTTCTACAAATAGAACGAAACGTTGGCGTAAGAAATTGTAGTTTTTTATCAACCTGACTGACTCTCAAGATCCCCTACAAACTTTCTACATTTTATAAGCAGTCAAGAACTTGAGCACAGTATTTAAAATCATTGAGAAGATGTCAACAACCCACACAACAGTTACACCAGAAGAACCATTATTTCAACAGCTTCACAAACGGTATGGATCTGTATGCACTCGATTAGCCCATGAAATTGGAAGCATCTATCGGAAACTAGCGCACAAGAAAAATGACCACCTATTTCTTATAAGATGTAGAGCAGCTAAGATATATCCTTCTCATATTGTAAACAACATCAAATGTACTTACTCTTTATTGAAATCTAGTCATCCCTTCAAAAGGAATATTGAGAATGTATGTCAAAAATTCAAACAAGCTCTTCTTTCTATAGAAATCAAGATATGTCTATGGGAACTTAAACAACTCATAACTAATCAAAAAGTTAGTATAGAAAAGTTTAAAAACTTGGTTGACAATCACACTTACCAAATATTCATCAACAAACAAACCAAATTTTATGAAAAAAATTTTCAAAGAAATCAAAACCTCCCAACTACAAAAGTTCATTCACTTGCAGAACAATAAGGTACCAGACAAATCTAATACTAATAATTGGTTAGTAAATCTCACTAAATTAGAGGTCCCACCAGAAGCAAAAGAACTCCTAAGTCTTGGTCCGAAATTCAGTGTAGATTACAATATCAAAGACCTCCCCTTGACCCAAATTATCACGGATGTTGAGAATATTATAACAACATCTGCTGCTGAGGATGAAATAAAAGATGAACTTCGAGCAACTGCAACCAATATAATAACTAACTTTGTCCATAAATCACAACACAGTCACACAAATGACTATCACCAAAAATTAGTTAAAAAAACCCAAAGATTTCTAAAAAATAATCCTAATGTACTAGTCCTCAAATCAGATAAAACCAACAGTACAGTTCTAATGGAAAAAACTGAATACCAACAAAAAATGGAAGAGCTTTTAAGTGACTCTACCACCTACCAACTTTTAACTGATAGAAGGAGAAATCCAACTACCAGTCTTCAAACAAAAAATAATGACTGCATTCAAAAACTATACAAAGCCGGCCAAATAGATATGATAACTAAAGCAAAGCTAGTAAAATACAATAGTGTTCCTCCTAGAATCTATGGCATGGTTAAGACCCACAAAGATAATAATCCCTTAAGACCAGTAGTCAGCTTTGTGAATAGCCCAACTTATGAAAGTGCAAAATATATAGCCAACATCCTCAAAAATCTATCAAATGACCAGTATGATATTAAGGATTCATTTCATTTTTACAACTCCATTAAAGATAAAATCATACCCCCTGGATATATTCTGGCGTCTCTTGATGTTCAATCCCTTTTTACTAACATTCCATTGGATTTAGTCAACACTTTAATTAGGGAAAACTGGGATATACTGGCCAACCACACCAATATTGAGAGAAACTACTTTCTCCAACTTCTTGGCCTATGTATAAATGAAGGATATTTCCAGTATGAAGATAAACTTTATTTTATTCAAGATGGGGTTGCAATGGGATCACCCTGCGCTCCAATTCTCGCAAATATAGTTACCAATAAATTACTAAATCATATCATACCCCAACTTCCTTTTCAATTACCATTTATATACAAATTTGTTGACGATATTTATTTAGCTATTCCTGAAAATTCCAAAGATACCGTTCTTACTTTGTTCAATAGTTATCACAATAAACTTCAATTTACCATCGAATTAGAAAATAATTTACAACTACCCTTCTTAGATACACTAACTACTAGAAATGAAACAGCTGGAAGTATTGATTGGTGGAAAAAACCACTGAAAACTGATAGGTTCCTCAACTACAAATCAAATCATCCACTTGGTCAAAAAATCAATGCTGCTATCAATCTAAAAAATCGAGCAATTAAACTTAGTGACCCTCAATACCACAAAAAAAACTTGAACATAGTAAAGAACATTTTAGAGACAAACAATTTCCCACGTACTCTAATCAACTCCATTATTCATAATAGTTCTATTAATCATCAAAATCAACTTCAACTAAGTTCTCCTTCAAATAATAACCCCACCCACAACACTAATCCATCTAACACTTCAGTGTCTCCCCCTGTCACCTCTGCCACCAACAATGGAACTCACAGTCCTGTGCAAATTAGCTGTGGCTACAGGGGAATGGTATATGTTAAAGGGCTGTATGAACAATTATCTAAATCATTTTCAAATAAAATTAATGGTAAAATAACTTACAAAAACAAAAAAACCCTGAATAATTTAGTATTTTCCAAACTTAAATCTCCAATTCCAAATTTGAATAAAAGCAATATAGTCTACTCCATACCCTGCAAAACCTGCAACATTACCTACGTTGGAGAAACTAAACAGTATTTAAGAAATAGAATTTCAGGACATAAGTCTGATGTCAACCAATTCAAAACAACATGTGCATTAACTGAACACTCAATTAATAAAGGACACCACTTTGATTTCGATAATGCTACAATTCTGGATTTCGAAAATGTTGGCACAAAACGCAAAATTAAAGAGCTCATTTACATTTCAAAAACACCCAACTGTTGTAATAAAAAACGGATATTGAGAGCCTCAGTAAAATTTATTGTAACATTATCAAAAAATAACAAACACGTACCTACATTCTCACATATTTCCTTTTACCAAGCAACTCCATAATTTAACGTAAGATCCATTTCACCTGTAAAACATCCATGTTCCACGCAGTAGGGTTTTTAAGTATCCAGTCAATCATTGTTAGCCTGTCACTTTTGCCCGGACGCATATATACGTTTTTTTAAATATTTTTTAGCTTCTAAACACCACCTTCAAGGTATGTTGATTAATTATTTAACCCCTAATTTGTACCCGACCAACGGTCGACAGCTTGAAGAGCAATTAAAGAAGAAAATGTAGAAAGTAAACCTAAAGTGAATGACCTGAAGGGTCGTTAACTCCTAGGGGGCTTGATAAACAACCTGAATCCAGTACTACTCTGCAGGGAATAGGTAGAGAAATGATCAACGAATTCACAAACACGTGGTTTATTAACCAGTAAATCATACGATACAAAAAATATGCAATAATAACAGTAAATTGGTAAATTCAAATAAATCACCTTAAATTTAGCGTGCCTCGACAAATAATAAAATAGGTACACGATTGTTGAGAATGCAATTCTAGCAGTGTTAAAATAAGCAACGTTATTCTCAATAAACTTTAGAAACTTGGCTGGAATTAAGATGTTCGAAAATAGTGATATTACAATAAACCGTGAAGCGGAAAAAGAGATGACAAGCAAGCGTTATCCAAATGGACCGCACCCTGAAGGGGTTTAATGTTAAGAACCTATTTGCAGCAGGGAGTATTATGACTTGATTGACACTACCTTAAGTGATGGAGGTACAGGCCTGACTTGACTAGTTATACTGGGTTCGGCGTGGCTCGGCGTGGCTTGGCGTGGCGCGGCTTGGCGTGGCGCGGCTCGGCTTGGCGTGGCGCGGCTTGGCGTGGCGCGGCTTGGCGTGGCTCGGATGTGGATCGAGCTAGTAGCTTGGCGTGGCGTGGCTCGGTTGTGAATCGAGCTAGTAGCTTGGCGTGGCGTGGCTCGGTTGTGAATCGAGCTAGTAGCTTGGCGTGGCGTGGCTCGGTTGTGAATCGAGCTGGCAGCTTGGCGTGGCTCGGCTTGGCGTGGCTCGGATGGGAATCGAGCGGGTAGCTTGGCGTAACTCGGCTTGGCGTGGCTCGGGTGTGAATCGAGCTGGTAGCTTGGCGTGACTCGGCTTGGCGTGGCTCGGAGGTGGATCGAGCGGGTAGCTTGGCGTGCAACAGCGCGCCGGGGTCCTCACAACGTAAGAGAGCGTCTTCACTACTGAAGACGCGCCAAAAGCGAGCTGACTCTGTAACAATACAAACACAACACAACAGCGTATAGCGCGGCGCGGATCGCGAGCAGGGGGGCGTTCTAACGAACGGATGAAAAGTAAAGACGGGACGGGAACTGACAACACAACACTCGAGAGAAAGGTGTTCACAACTGTAGAGCAAAGAAACGACTGGCTGACGCTTCATCGTCGGGAGCCCTGAGGTGGGTCCCGTCCCCACCCCGAGTCGCCTCCCACCACGGGCCTAGTTGTTGGGCCCCGAGAGGGGGAACAACCCTTCGGTTACGGGGGTAGCTCCGCCCTTCCCCTCCGCTCTGCTTCGTTCTCGGGGTGTGGGGGTGCCAGGGGGGTGGAATTCTTCGCTGCCGCCTTCTCCGAGGGCTGAAGGGGCGGCCGGGGGCCTACATCCTTCCCCCTTCCGGTGGCCGACGTCACCGTCGGCTAAGTCTTCTTCCAGGAGACTCGGAAGTGGGAACGTCTTCCCCGGATACAGCTTCCTGAATTCCACCTCATAACGGTATCGGCGGCAGCGGGAACACTTGGCAGAATGGACCCCCTGTGGTCGCTCGCAGACGGTCGGCAGAGACTCTCCCCGCTGATACTTCTTCAATAATCGGCCGAAGAAGTCCTTGCATGCAGGGCAGCGGAAGGTTTATAAAATGAACAATATGTACAATAAATTTGACCGCTTTCACAGGAGGCACACGTGGTTATGGGGCCTTGGGTGGTGGCGTTATCGGGGGCCTTCCATGTGGTGCTTCGGGTTTGATTATCCCTCCAGTAGTCAAGTCCATGCGTATGTACAGGGTGGGTGGTTGTTTTTCATTTTGGGTCCAGCTCATCGCCAGTGTCCGTCCAGGGTTCTGAACCTCCTCCTCATCTTTTTGCGCCAGCTGACGTGGAATCTTCCTGTAGTCATCATCATCACGAGTTCATCTCTAAGCTTTTTTGAGTCCGCGGAGGCGGGTTTTAAACCAGGGGCGCCAGGTGTCATTTTCCTCTTTAAGGTCTGCTAGAAACATATTCTATTGTTTAAAATTATAACACTCAATTTTTAGTAACACATAACTTGTATAAAATAAACTGAACAATATGTACAATAAATACATTTTTCACAGAGCTTGCGTGGTTTGTTTTTTACAATACCTTCCTCCGCTTTGTGAGCTGGGGTTTAATATACCCTCCAGTAGTCAAGTCCATGAGTTTACAGCCAACCCAGTCCGTCAGGGTGCTGAACGGCGGGTCATGGTTCGTCTTCAGGGCTTCCGGGGTCGCTATAATTGTGTTCGTGTTCCCAGGCTTCGTCCAACTCCCAGCGGTCTTGGTCTCCTAATACGTCCCTTGTGGGCGGAACGGGGGCAGGGACCTCTTGGGGTAGGTTGTCTATGAAGGCCTCGTCGGGTACTCCTTCTACCGAAGCGGGTTTTAGGCGGTTTAGGTGCACTACCTGTCTATTTTTACCGAGCACATCGCGTATTTCGTAGGTGACGTCGGAGAGGCGGGACACAACATACCAGGGGCCAGTCCAGGGGCTCCAAAATTTGCGACACTCCGTCGCAGGTGTCTGGAGGGCTCTGAGGTATACCGGATCTCCCACCTCGAACGCACGGGGAAGGCGTCGGTCGTTAATTCGCGCCGCTTGCTGCTTCCAGGCCTTGTCCAGGCATCGTTTGGCTACTCGCCGGGCGTCGTGCAATTTCTGCAGGGAAGAGGTGTAGTCCGGATCATATCTCTCCTGCCAGGGGGTAGTGTTGGGGAGTCGCAATTCTCGTCCGAACGTCAAGAAATTGGGGCTATACCCCGTGCTTTTGTGGGGGAGGGAACGGTAGGCCGCTAGTGCTAGGGGCACCCATTGTTCCCAGGCCCTAGTGTGCCGAACCAACTTCGCTAGGATGTTGGCGAACGTTTTGTGGAAGCGTTCGCACACTCCATTTCCCTGTGGATGATACGCGGTCGTCTGTATCTTCTTGATGCCCCAGTCCTGACACAGTTTTTGTATAAGTTCGGACGTGAAGGCGGTTCCTCGGTCGGTTACCAATCGCTGGGGTACTCCGTGAACCGGGATATATTTTCGCACCAGGGTTCGGGCGACGGTCTCGGCAGTGGTGTTGGTCACTATATAGGCTTCGGCATATTTTGAAAAGTGGTCAATCATCGTGAGTAAATAACGGAGTCCATACTCCGTGCGCAGTGGTCCTACGAAGTCCATCCCGACCACCTCTCCGGGCTCAGAGGGGATCAACGGGCGCTGAAGGGGGCCTGAAGTCCACTCGGGGTGTTTCGGCGTTGGCACGGTTCGCATCTGTCGATGAACTCCTTGATGGTGCGGGTCATCTTCGGCCAAAATCCCGTCTTTCGGACCACCTTTTCCGTGACTTCCCTCCCGGGATGTCCGGCCCAAACGCTACCGTGGCAGCTGGCCAGTACCCACTCGCGCAGTGATGAGGGTATAAGGGGTACCCATCTCTTCTGTTCGTCGATGGTCACCTCCGCTTCCCATATATCGTCGTGTTGTCGTATCCGGGATCCTCCTGTTCGGCGAAGGTCTTGCACCCACGGGTCAATCTCCTGCGCGGCCTTTAATAACTTTCCGGGGATATCCAGGGTGACTGGGGCGGCGTACATCCGGCTTAACCCATCCGCATGTCCCATCTGTGATCCCGCTCTATATCGGGGGGTAAACGTGTACTCCGATAGTCGCAGGGTCCATCGTCCTACTCGTGAGGTGGGGTCGCGCAAACGCAAGGCCGCGGTTAGGGCCATGTGATCTGTCTCAAGATCAAATTGCTTCCCCAGTAAGTAGGGTTGGAAATGACGAACCCCCCACACCACCGCCAACAACTCTTTTTCGGTGGTGGAGTACCTTGTCTCGGCCGGATTTAATTTTCGGCTAGCGTAGGCCACCGGCCGCTCCTCTCCGTCTTTCTCTTGCGACAAGACTGCTCCTAAGGCCGTCTGGGATGCATCCGTGGCTAAAATGAACTTTTTCGTGAAGTCGGGGTATATTAGTACTTGGTCGGACATCAGGGCGCTTTTGAGTTCCTCGAAGGCGGACTGGTGAGCGTCGGTCCATTCAAATTTCACTCCCTTGCGGAGCAGCTGCGTCAACGGCGCGGACAGTTCCGAGAATCGGGGAACAAATCGGCGGTAAAAACCCGCCAACCCCAGGAAGGCCTGTACCTGCTTGACGCTCTGGGGTATAGGGAAGTCCCGTACCGCTTCTACTTTGTCGGTCTCCATGTGCACACCTTCGGGAGTGATTACGTGTCCCAAATAGCTGGTTTCCCTCTTCAAAAACTCGCACTTATCGAGGTTGGCTCGTAGTTGCACGGCAGCTAATCGGGCCAACACCTTCGATAGGCTCTTCACGTGGGCGTCGAACGTCGCAGAGAACACAATGATGTCGTCCAGGTAGACCAGGCAGTCCTTGCCTATTAACCCGTCCAGTGCATTATTCATGGCGCGCTGGAAGGTAGCTGGGGCGTTTCTCAGTCCGAACGCCATTCGTCGATATTCGTAGTGGCCCCCCAGCACGGTAAACGCAGTCTTTTCGGCTGATACGGGGTGCATGGGGATTTGATGATATCCCGATACTAAGTCAATCTTCGTGAAGTATCGGCATTTTCCCAGTAAGGCCACCGTCTCCTGCAGGTTGGGAAGGGGGTACGCATCCGCCTTGGTCAATTTGTTCAGC
>JAVIWC010009430.1:0-14147 GCA_031894815.1 Creontiades dilutus | reverse complement strand
AAATAACCAGAAGGAAGCGTTTTATCGAAAAAAGGACTTCAGATTCGTGTTCAGCACCCCGAAAACCCCTTAGAGAGTAGGTTTGAAAGCGATTAAACAGAGTTAATTTTTGAGCAATTTTGATGAAAAAACGCGAAAATAACCATGAAGGAAGCGTTTTATCGAAAAAGGACTTCAGATTCGTGTTCAGCACCCTAAAAACCCCTTAGAGAGTAGGTTTGAAAGCGATTAAACAGAGTTAATTTTTGAGCAATTTTGATGAAAAAACGCGAAAATAACCATGAAGGAAGCGTTTTATCGAAAAAAGGACTTCAGATTCGTGTTCAGCACCCCGAAAAAAATAACCATGAAGGAAGCGTTTTATCGAAAAACGGACTTCAGATTCGTGTTCAGCACCCCGAAAAACCCTTAGAGAGTAGGTTTGAAAGCGATAAAACAGAGTTTATTTTTGAGCAATTTTGATGAAAAAACGCGAAAATAACCATCAAGGAAGCGTTTTATCGAAAAAAGACTTCAGATTCGTGTTCAGCACCCCGAAAAACCCCTTAGAGAGTAGGTTTGAAAGCGATTAAACAGAGTTTATTTTTGAGCAATTTTGATGAAAAAACGCGAAAATAACCATGAAGGAAGCGTTTTATCGAAAAAAGGACTTCAGATTCGTGTTCAGCACCCCGAAAAACCCCTTAGAGAGTAGGTTTGAAAGCGATTAAACAGAGTTTATTTTTGAGCAATTTTGATGAAAAAACGCGAAAATAACCATGAAGGAAGCGTTTTATCGAAAAAAGGACTTCAGATTCGTGTTCAGCACCCCGAAAAACCCCTTAGAGAGTAGGTTTGAAAGCGATTAAACAGAGTTTATTTTTGAGCAATTTTGATGAAAAAACGCGAAAATAACCATGAAGGAAGCGTTTTATCGAAAAAAGGACTTCAGATTCGTGTTCAGCACCCCGAAAAACCCCTTAGAGAGTAGGTTTGAAAGCGATTAAACAGAGTTTATTTTTGAGCAATTTTGATGAAAAAACGCGAAAATAACCATGAAGGAAGCGTTTTATCGAAAAAAGGACTTCAGATTCGTGTTCAGCACCCCGAAAAACCCCTTAGAGAGTAGGTTTGAAAGCGATTAAACAGAGTTTATTTTTGAGCAATTTTGATGAAAAAACGCGAAAATAACCATGAAGGAAGCGTTTTATCGAAAAAAGGACTTCAGATTCGTGTTCAGCACCCCGAAAAACCCCTTAGAGAGTAGGTTTGAAAGCGATTAAACAGAGTTTATTTTTGAGCAATTTTGATGAAAAAACGCGAAAATAACCATGAAGGAAGCGTTTTATCGAAAAAAGGACTTCAGATTCGTGTTCAGCACCCCGAAAAACCCCTTAGAGAGTAGGTTTGAAAGCGATTAAACAGAGTTTATTTTTGAGCAATTTTGATGAAAAAACGCGAAAATAACCATGAAGGAAGCGTTTTATCGAAAAAAGGACTTCAGATTCGTGTTCAGCACCCCGAAAAACCCCTTAGAGAGTAGGTTTGAAAGCGATTAAACAGAGTTTATTTTTGAGCAATTTTGATGAAAAAACGCGAAAATAACCATGAAGGAAGCGTTTTATCGAAAAAAGGACTTCAGATTCGTGTTCAGCACCCCGAAAAACCCCTTAGAGAGTAGGTTTGAAAGCGATTAAACAGAGTTTATTTTTGAGCAATTTTGATGAAAAAACGCGAAAATAACCATGAAGGAAGCGTTTTATCGAAAAAAGGACTTCAGATTCGTGTTCAGCACCCCGAAAAACCCCTTAGAGAGTAGGTTTGAAAGCGATTAAACAGAGTTTATTTTTGAGCAATTTTGATGAAAAAACGCGAAAATAACCATGAAGGAAGCGTTTTATCGAAAAAAGGACTTCAGATTCGTGTTCAGCACCCCGAAAAACCCCTTAGAGAGTAGGTTTGAAAGCGATTAAACAGAGTTTATTTTTGAGCAATTTTGATGAAAAAACGCGAAAATAACCATGAAGGAAGCGTTTTATCGAAAAAAGGACTTCAGATTCGTGTTCAGCACCCCGAAAAACCCCTTAGAGAGTAGGTTTGAAAGCGATTAAACAGAGTTTATTTTTGAGCAATTTTGATGAAAAAACGCGAAAATAACCATGAAGGAAGCGTTTTATCGAAAAAAGGACTTCAGATTCGTGTTCAGCACCCCGAAAAACCCCTTAGAGAGTAGGTTTGAAAGCGATTAAACAGAGTTTATTTTTGAGCAATTTTGATGAAAAAACGCGAAAATAACCATGAAGGAAGCGTTTTATCGAAAAAAGGACTTCAGATTCGTGTTCAGCACCCCGAAAAACCCCTTAGAGAGTAGGTTTGAAAGCGATTAAACAGAGTTTATTTTTGAGCAATTTTGATGAAAAAACGCGAAAATAACCAGGAAGGAAGCGTTTTATCGAAAAAAGGACTTCAGATTCGTGTTCAGCACCCCGAAAAACCCCTTAGAGAGTAGGTTTGAAAGCGATTAAACAGAGTTTATTTTTGAGCAATTTTGATGAAAAAACGCGAAAATAACCATGAAGGAAGCGTTTTATCGAAAAAAGGACTTCAGATTCGTGTTCAGCACCCCGAAAAACCCCTTAGAGAGTAGGTTTGAAAGCGATTAAACAGAGTTTATTTTTGAGCAATTTTGATGAAAAAACGCGAAAATAACCATGAAGGAAGCGTTTTATCGAAAAAAGGACTTCAGATTCGTGTTCAGCACCCCGAAAAACCCCTTAGAGAGTAGGTTTGAAAGCGATTAAACAGAGTTAATTTTTGAGCAATTTTGATGAAAAAACGCGAAAATAACCAGGAAGGAAGCGTTTCTTAGAGAGTAGGTTTGAAAGCGATTAAACAGAGTTTATTTTTGAGCAATTTTGATGAAAAAACGCGAAAATAACCATGAAGGAAGCGTTTTATCGAAAAAAGGACTTCAGATTCGTGTTCAGCACCCCGAAAAACCCCTTAGAGAGTAGGTTTGAAAGCGATTAAACAGAGTTAATTTTTGAGCAATTTTGATGAAAAAACGCGAAAATAACCATGAAGGAAGCGTTTTATCGAAAAAAGGACTTCAGATTCGTGTTCAGCACCCCGAAAAACCCCTTAGAGAGTAGGTTTGAAAGCGATTAAACAGAGTTAATTTTTGAGCAATTTTGATGAAAAAACGCGAAAATAACCATGAAAGAAGCGTTTTATCGAAAAAAGGACTTCAGATTCGTGTTCAGCACCCCGAAAAACCCCTTAGAGAGTAGGTTTGAAAGCGATTAAACAGAGTTTATTTTTGAGCAATTTTGATGAAAAAACGCGAAAATAACCATGAAGGAAGCGTTTTATCGAAAAAAGGACTTCAGATTCGTGTTCAGCACCCCGAAAAACCCCTTAGAGAGTAGGTTTGAAAGCGATTAAACAGAGTTTATTTTTGAGCAATTTTGATGAAAAAACGCGAAAATAACCATGAAGGAAGCGTTTTATCGAAAAACGGACTTCAGATTCGTGTTCAGCACCCCGAAAAACCCCTTAGAGAGTAGGTTTGAAAGCGATTAAACAGAGTTAATTTTTGAGCAATTTTGATGAAAAAACGCGAAAATAACCATGAAGGAAGCGTTTTATCGAAAAACGGACTTCAGATTCGTGTTCAGCACCCCGAAAAACCCCTTAGAGAGTAGGTTTGAAAGCGATTAAACAGAGTTAATTTTTGAGCAATTTTGATGAAAAAACGCGAAAATAACCATGAAGGAAGCGTTTTATCGAAAAAAGGACTTCAGATTCGTGTTCAGCACCCCGAAAAACCCCTTAGAGAGTAGGTTTGAAAGCGATTAAACAGAGTTAATTTTTGAGCAATTTTGATGAAAAAACGCGAAAATAACCATGAAGGAAGCGTTTTATCGAAAAAAGGACTTCAGATTCGTGTTCAGCACCCCGAAAACCCCTTAGAGAGTAGGTTTGAAAGCGATTAAACAGAGTTAATTTTTGAGCAATTTTGATGAAAAAACGCGAAAATAACCATGAAGGAAGCGTTTTATCGAAAAAAGGACTTCAGATTCGTGTTCAGCACCCCGAAAAACCCCTTAGAGAGTAGGTTTGAAAGCGATTAAACAGAGTTAATTTTTGAGCAATTTTGATGAAAAAACGCGAAAATAACCATGAAGGAAGCGTTTTATCGAAAAAGGACTTCAGATTCGTGTTCAGCACCCCGAAAAACCCTTAGAGAGTAGGTTTGAAAGCGATTAAACAGAGTTAATTTTTGAGCAATTTTGATGAAAAAACGCGAAAATAACCATGAAGGAAGCGTTTTATCGAAAAACGGACTTCAGATTCGTGTTCAGCACCCCGAAAAACCCCTTAGAGAGTAGGTTTGAAAGCGATTAAACAGAGTTAATTTTTGAGCAATTTTGATGAAAAAACGCGAAAATAACCATGAAGGAAGCGTTTTATCGAAAAAAGGACTTCAGATTCGTGTTCAGCACCCCGAAAAACCCCTTAGAGAGTAGGTTTGAAAGCGATTAAACAGAGTTAATTTTTGAGCAATTTTGATGAAAAAACGCGAAAATAACCATGAAGGAAGCGTTTTATCGAAAAAAGGACTTCAGATTCGTGTTCAGCACCCCGAAAAACCCCTTAGAGAGTAGGTTTGAAAGCGATTAAACAGAGTTAATTTTTGAGCAATTTTGATGAAAAAACGCGAAAATAACCATGAAGGAAGCGTTTTATCGAAAAAAAGGACTTCAGATTCGTGTTCAGCACCCCGAAAAACCCCTTAGAGAGTAGGTTTGAAAGCGATTAAACAGAGTTTATTTTTGAGCAATTTTGATGAAAAAACGCGAAAATAACCATGAAGGAAGCGTTTTATCGAAAAAAGGACTTCAGATTCGTGTTCAGCACCCCGAAAAACCCCTTAGAGAGTAGGTTTGAAAGCGATTAAACAGAGTTAATTTTTGAGCAATTTTGATGAAAAAACGCGAAAATAACCATGAAGGAAGCGTTTTATCGAAAAAAGGACTTCAGATTCGTGTTCAGCACCCCGAAAAACCCCTTAGAGAGTAGGTTTGAAAGCGATTAAACAGAGTTAATTTTTGAGCAATTTTGATGAAAAAACGCGAAAATAACCATGAAGGAAGCGTTTTATCGAAAAAAGGACTTCAGATTCGTGTTCAGCACCCCGAAAAACCCCTTAGAGAGTAGGTTTGAAAGCGATTAAACAGAGTTAATTTTTGAGCAATTTTGATGAAAAAACGCGAAAATAACCAGGAAGGAAGCGTTTTATCGAAAAAAGGACTTCAGATTCGTGTTCAGCACCCCGAAAAACCCCTTAGAGAGTAGGTTTGAAAGCGATTAAACAGAGTTAATTTTTGAGCAATTTTGATGAAAAAACGCGAAAATAACCATGAAGGAAGCGTTTTATCGAAAAAGGACTTCAGATTCGTGTTCAGCACCCCGAAAAACCCTTAGAGAGTAGGTTTGAAAGCGATTAAACAGAGTTAATTTTTGAGCAATTTTGATGAAAAAACGCGAAAATAACCATGAAGGAAGCGTTTTATCGAAAAACGGACTTCAGATTCGTGTTCAGCACCCCGAAAAACCCCTTAGAGAGTAGGTTTGAAAGCGATTAAACAGAGTTAATTTTTGAGCAATTTTGATGAAAAAACGCGAAAATAACCATGAAGGAAGCGTTTTATCGAAAAAAGGACTTCAGATTCGTGTTCAGCACCCCGAAAAACCCCTTAGAGAGTAGGTTTGAAAGCGATTAAACAGAGTTAATTTTTGAGCAATTTTGATGAAAAAACGCGAAAATAACCATGAAGGAAGCGTTTTATCGAAAAACGGACTTCAGATTCGTGTTCAGCACCCCGAAAAACCCCTTAGAGAGTAGGTTTGAAAGCGATTAAATAGAGTTAATTTTTGAGCAATTTTGATGAAAAAACGCGAAAATAACCATGAAGGAAGCGTTTTATCGAAAAACGGACTTCAGATTCGTGTTCAGCACCCCGAAAAACCCTTAGAGAGTAGGTTTGAAAGCGATTAAACAGAGTTAATTTTTGAGCAATTTTGATGAAAAAACGCGAAAATAACCATGAAGGAAGCGTTTTATCGAAAAACGGACTTCAGATTCGTGTTCAGCACCCCGAAAAACCCCTTAGAGAGTAGGTTTGAAAGCGATTAAATAGAGTGAATTTTTGAGCAATTTTGATGAAAAATCGCGAAAATAACCATGAAGGAAGCGTTTTATCGAGAAACGGACTTCAGGTTCGTGTTCAGCACCCCAAAAAACCCCTAAGAGAGTAGGTTTGAAAGCGATTAAACAGAGTTAATTTTTGAGCAATTTTGATGAAAAAACGCGAAAATAACCATGAAGGAAGCGTTTTATCGAAAAAAGGACTTCAGATTCGTGTTCAGCACCCCGAAAAACCCCTTAGAGAGTAGGTTTGAAAGCGATTAAACAGAGTTAATTTTTGAGCAATTTTGATGAAAAATCGCGAAAATAACCATGAAGGAAGCGTTTTATCGAGAAACGGACTTCAGAGTCGTGTTCAGCACCCCGAAAAACCCCTTAGAGAGTAGGTTTGTAAAGGATTAAACAGAGTTTATTTTTGAGCAATTTTGATGAAAAGTCGCGAAAATAACGATGAAGGAAGCGTTTTATCGAGAAACGGACTTCAGATTAATGTTCAGCACCCCGAAAAACCCCTTAGAGAGAAGGTTTGAAAGGGATTAAACAGAGTTAATTTTTGAGCAATTTTGATGGAAAATCGCGAAAATAACCATGAAGGAAGCGTTTTATCGAGAAACGGACTTCAGATTCGTGTTCAGCACCCCGAAAAACCCCTTAGAGAGTAGGTTTGAAAGGGATTGAACAGAGTTTATTTTTTGATCAATTTTGATGAAAAATCGCGAAAATAACCATGAAGGAAGCGTTTTGTCGGGAAACGGACTTCAGATTCGTATTCAGCACCCCGAAAAACCCCTTAGAGAGTAGAATTGAAAGGGATTAAACAGAGTTAATTTTGAGCAATTTTGATGAAAAAACGCGAAAATAACCATGAAGGAAGCGTTTTATCGAAAAAAGGACTTCAGATTCGTGTTCAGCACCCCGAAAAACCCCTTAGAGAGTAGGTTTGAAAGCGATTTAACAGAGTTTATTTTTGAGCAATTTTGATGAAAAAACGCGAAAATAACCATGAAGGAAGCGTTTTATCGAAAAAAGGACTTCAGATTCGTGTTCAGCACCCCGAAAACCCCTTAGAGAGTAGGTTTGAAAGCGATTAAACAGAGTTTATTTTTGAGCAATTTTGATGAAAAAAAACGCGAAAATAACCAGGAAGGAAGCGTTTTATCGAAAAAAAGGACTTCAGATTCGTGTTCAGCACCCCGAAAAACTCCTTAGAGAGTAGGTTTGAAAGCGATTAAACAGAGTTTATTTTTTAGCAATTTTGATGAAAAAACGCGAAAATAACCACGAAGGAAGCGTTTTATCGAAAAACGGACTTCAGATTCGTGTTCAGCACCCCGAAAAACCCCTTAGAGAGTAGTTTTGAAAGCGATTAAACAGAAATTATTTTTGAGCAATTTTGATGAAAACGCGAAAATAACCATGAAGGAAGCGTTTTATCGAAAAAGGACTTAAGATTCGTGTTCAGCACCCCGAAAAACCCCTTAGAGAGTAGGTTTGAAAGCGATTAAACAGAGTTAATTTTTGAGCAATTTTGATGAAAAAACGCGAAAATAACCATGAAGGAAGCGTTTTATCGAAAAAAAGGACTTCAGATTCGTGTTCAGCACCCCGAAAAACCCCTTAGAGAGTAGGTTTGAAAGCGATTAAACAGAGTTAATTTTTGAGCAATTTTGATGAAAAAACGCGAAAATAACCATGAAGGAAGCGTTTTATCGAAAAAAGGACTTCAGATTCGTGTTCAGCACCCCGAAAAACCCCTTAGAGAGTAGGTTTGAAAGCGATTAAACAGAGTTAATTTTTGAGCAATTTTGATGAAAAAACGCGAAAATAACCATGAAGGAAGCGTTTTATCGAAAAACGGACTTCAGATTCGTGTTCAGCACCCCGAAAAACCCCTTAGAGAGTAGGTTTGAAAGCGATTAAACAGAGTTTATTTTTGAGCAATTTTGATGAAAAAACGCGAAAATAACCATGAAGGAAGCGTTTTATCGAAAAAAGGACTTCAGATTCGTGTTCAGCACCCCGAAAAACCCCTTAGAGAGTAGGTTTGAAAGCGATTAAACAGAGTTAATTTTTGAGCAATTTTGATGAAAAAACGCGAAAATAACCATGAAGGAAGCGTTTTATCGAAAAACGGACTTCAGATTCGTGTTCAGCACCCCGAAAAACCCCTTAGAGAGTAGGTTTGAAAGCGATTAAACAGAGTTAATTTTTGAGCAATTTTGATGAAAAAACGCGAAAATAACCATGAAGGAAGCGTTTTATCGAAAAAAGGACTTCAGATTCGTGTTCAGCACCCCGAAAAACCCCTTAGAGAGTAGGTTTGAAAGCGATTAAACAGAGTTAATTTTTGAGCAATTTTGATGAAAAAACGCGAAAATAACCATGAAGGAAGCGTTTTATCGAAAAACGGACTTCAGATTCGTGTTCAGCACCCCGAAAAACCCCTTAGAGAGTAGGTTTGAAAGCGATTAAACAGAGTTAATTTTTGAGCAATTTTGATGAAAAAACGCGAAAATAACCATGAAGGAAGCGTTTTATCGAAAAAAGGACTTCAGATTCGTGTTCAGCACCCCGAAAAACCCCTTAGAGAGTAGGTTTGAAAGCGATTAAACAGAGTTAATTTTTGAGCAATTTTGATGAAAAAACGCGAAAATAACCATGAAGGAAGCGTTTTATCGAAAAAAGGACTTCAGATTCGTGTTCAGCACCCCGAAAAACCCCTTAGAGAGTAGGTTTGAAAGCGATTAAACAGAGTTAATTTTTGAGCAATTTTGATGAAAAAACGCGAAAATAACCATGAAGGAAGCGTTTTATCGAAAAAAGGACTTCAGATTCGTGTTCAGCACCCCGAAAAACCCCTTAGAGAGTAGGTTTGAAAGCGATTAAACAGAGTTAATTTTTGAGCAATTTTGATGAAAAAACGCGAAAATAACCATGAAGGAAGCGTTTTATCGAAAAAAGGACTTCAGATTCGTGTTCAGCACCCCGAAAAACCCCTTAGAGAGTAGGTTTGAAAGCGATTAAACAGAGTTAATTTTTGAGCAATTTTGATGAAAAAACGCGAAAATAACCATGAAGGAAGCGTTTTATCGAAAAACGGACTTCAGATTCGTGTTCAGCACCCCGAAAACCCCTTAGAGAGTAGGTTTGAAAGCGATTAAACAGAGTTTATTTTTGAGCAATTTTGATGAAAAAACGCGAAAATAACCATGAAGGAAGCGTTTTATCGAAAAACGGACTTCAGATTCGTGTTCAGCACCCCGAAAAACCCCTTAGAGAGTAGGTTTGAAAGCGATTAAACAGAGTTAATTTTTGAGCAATTTTGATGAAAAAACGCGAAAATAACCATGAAGGAAGCGTTTTATCGAAAAAAGGACTTCAGATTCGTGTTCAGCACCCCGAAAAACCCCTTAGAGAGTAGGTTTGAAAGCGATTAAACAGAGTTAATTTTTGAGCAATTTTGATGAAAAAACGCGAAAATAACCATGAAGGAAGCGTTTTATCGAAAAAAGGACTTCAGATTCGTGTTCAGCACCCCGAAAAACCCCTTAGAGAGTAGGTTTGAAAGCGATTAAACAGAGTTAATTTTTGAGCAATTTTGATGAAAAAACGCGAAAATAACCATGAAGGAAGCGTTTTATCGAAAAACGGACTTCAGATTCGTGTTCAGCACCCCGAAAAACCCCTTAGAGAGTAGGTTTGAAAGCGATTAAACAGAGTTAATTTTTGAGCAATTTTGATGAAAAAACGCGAAAATAACCATGAAGGAAGCGTTTTATCGAAAAAAGGACTTCAGATTCGTGTTCAGCACCCCGAAAAACCCCTTAGAGAGTAGGTTTGAAAGCGATTAAACAGAGTTAATTTTTGAGCAATTTTGATGAAAAAACGCGAAAATAACCATGAAGGAAGCGTTTTATCGAAAAAAGGACTTCAGATTCGTGTTCAGCACCCCGAAAAACCCCTTAGAGAGTAGGTTTGAAAGCGATTAAACAGAGTTAATTTTTGAGCAATTTTGATGAAAAAACGCGAAAATAACCATGAAGGAAGCGTTTTATCGAAAAAAGGACTTCAGATTCGTGTTCAGCACCCCGAAAAACCCCTTAGAGAGTAGGTTTGAAAGCGATTAAACAGAGTTAATTTTTGAGCAATTTTGATGAAAAAACGCGAAAATAACCATGAAGGAAGCGTTTTATCGAAAAAAGGACTTCAGATTCGTGTTCAGCACCCCGAAAAACCCCTTAGAGAGTAGGTTTGAAAGCGATTAAACAGAGTTAATTTTTGAGCAATTTTGATGAAAAAACGCGAAAATAACCATGAAGGAAGCGTTTTATCGAAAAAAGGACTTCAGATTCGTGTTCAGCACCCCGAAAAACCCCTTAGAGAGTAGGTTTGAAAGCGATTAAACAGAGTTAATTTTTGAGCAATTTTGATGAAAAAACGCGAAAATAACCATGAAGGAAGCGTTTTATCGAAAAAAGGACTTCAGATTCGTGTTCAGCACCCCGAAAAACCCCTTAGAGAGTAGGTTTGAAAGCGATTAAACAGAGTTAATTTTTGAGCAATTTTGATGAAAAAACGCGAAAATAACCATGAAGGAAGCGTTTTATCGAAAAAAGGACTTCAGATTCGTGTTCAGCACCCCGAAAAACCCCTTAGAGAGTAGGTTTGAAAGCGATTAAACAGAGTTTATTTTTGAGCAATTTTGATGAAAAAACGCGAAAATAACCATGAAGGAAGCGTTTTATCGAAAAAAGGACTTCAGATTCGTGTTCAGCACCCCGAAAAACCCCTTAGAGAGTAGGTTTGAAAGCGATTAAACAGAGTTAATTTTTGAGCAATTTTGATGAAAAAACGCGAAAATAACCATGAAGGAAGCGTTTTATCGAAAAACGGACTTCAGATTCGTGTTCAGCACCCCGAAAAACCCCTTAGAGAGTAGGTTTGAAAGCGATTAAACAGAGTTAATTTTTGAGCAATTTTGATGAAAAAACGCGAAAATAACCATGAAGGAAGCGTTTTATCGAAAAAAGGACTTCAGATTCGTGTTCAGCACCCCGAAAAACCCCTTAGAGAGTAGGTTTGAAAGCGATTAAACAGAGTTTATTTTTGAGCAATTTTGATGAAAAAACGCGAAAATAACCATGAAGGAAGCGTTTTATCGAAAAAAGGACTTCAGATTCGTGTTCAGCACCCCGAAAAACCCCTTAGAGAGTAGGTTTGAAAGCGATTAAACAGAGTTTATTTTTGAGCAATTTTGATGAAAAAACGCGAAAATAACCATGAAGGAAGCGTTTTATCGAAAAAAGGACTTCAGATTCGTGTTCAGCACCCCGAAAAACCCCTTAGAGAGTAGGTTTGAAAGCGATTAAACAGAGTTTATTTTTGAGCAATTTTGATGAAAAAACGCGAAAATAACCATGAAGGAAGCGTTTTATCGAAAAAAGGACTTCAGATTCGTGTTCAGCACCCCGAAAAACCCCTTAGAGAGTAGGTTTGAAAGCGATTAAACAGAGTTTATTTTTGAGCAATTTTGATGAAAAAACGCGAAAATAACCATGAAGGAAGCGTTTTATCGAAAAAAGGACTTCAGATTCGTGTTCAGCACCCCGAAAAACCCCTTAGAGAGTAGGTTTGAAAGCGATTAAACAGAGTTTATTTTTGAGCAATTTTGATGAAAAAACGCGAAAATAACCATGAAGGAAGCGTTTTATCGAAAAAAGGACTTCAGATTCGTGTTCAGCACCCCGAAAAACCCCTTAGAGAGTAGGTTTGAAAGCGATTAAACAGAGTTTATTTTTGAGCAATTTTGATGAAAAAACGCGAAAATAACCATGAAGGAAGCGTTTTATCGAAAAAAGGACTTCAGATTCGTGTTCAGCACCCCGAAAAACCCCTTAGAGAGTAGGTTTGAAAGCGATTAAACAGAGTTTATTTTTGAGCAATTTTGATGAAAAAACGCGAAAATAACCATGAAGGAAGCGTTTTATCGAAAAAAGGACTTCAGATTCGTGTTCAGCACCCCGAAAAACCCCTTAGAGAGTAGGTTTGAAAGCGATTAAACAGAGTTAATTTTTGAGCAATTTTGATGAAAAAACGCGAAAATAACCATGAAGGAAGCGTTTTATCGAAAAACGGACTTCAGATTCGTGTTCAGCACCCCGAAAAACCCCTTAGAGAGTAGGTTTGAAAGCGATTAAACAGAGTTTATTTTTGAGCAATTTTGATGAAAAAACGCGAAAATAACCATGAAGGAAGCGTTTTATCGAAAAACGGACTTCAGATTCGTGTTCAGCACCCCGAAAAACCCCTTAGAGAGTAGGTTTGAAAGCGATTAAACAGAGTTATTTTTGAGCAATTTTGATGAAAAAACGCGAAAATAACCATGAAGGAAGCGTTTTATCGAAAAAAGGACTTCAGATTCGTGTTCAGCACCCCGAAAAACCCCTTAGAGAGTAGGTTTGAAAGCGATTAAACAGAGTTAATTTGAAGGAAGCGTTTTATCGAAAAAAGGACTTCAGATTCGTGTTCAGCACCCCGAAAAACCCCTTAGAGAGTAGGTTTGAAAGCGATTAAACAGAGTTAATTTTTGAGCAATTTTGATGAAAAAACGCGAAAATAACCATGAAGGAAGCGTTTTATCGAAAAAAGGACTTCAGATTCGTGTTCAGCACCCCGAAAAACCCCTTAGAGAGTAGGTTTGAAAGCGATTAAACAGAGTTTATTTTTGAGCAATTTTGATGAAAAAACGCGAAAATAACCATGAAGGAAGCGTTTTATCGAAAAAAGGACTTCAGATTCGTGTTCAGCACCCCGAAAAACCCCTTAGAGAGTAGGTTTGAAAGCGATTAAACAGAGTTTATTTTTGAGCAATTTTGATGAAAAAACGCGAAAATAACCATGAAGGAAGCGTTTTATCGAAAAAAGGACTTAAGATTCGTGTTTTTGAGCAATTTTGATGAAAAAACGCGAAAATAACCATGAAGGAAGCGTTTTATCGAAAAAGGACTTCGATTCGTGTTCAGCACGAAAAACCCCTTAGAGAGTAGGTTTGAAAGCGATTAAACAGAGTTTATTTTTGAGCAATTTTGAAGAAAAAACGCCAAAATAACCATGAAGGAAGCGTTTTATCGAAAATAGGACTTCAGATTCGTGTTCAGCACCCCGAAAAAACCCCTTAAACAGTAGGTTTTTGAAAAGGATTAAACAGAGTTTATTTTTGAGCAATTTTGATGAAAAATCGCGAAAATAACCATGAAGGAAGCGTTTTATCGAAAAAAGGACTTCAGATTCGTGTTCAGCACGAAAAACCCCTTAGACAGTAGGTTTGAAAAGCGATTAAACAGAGTTTATTTTTGAGCAATTTTGATGAAAAAACGCGAAAATAACCATGAAGGAAGCGTTTTATCGAAAAAAGGATTCTTCAGATTCGCGTTCAGCACCCCGAAAAACCCCTTAGAGGTTTGAAAGCGATTAAACAGAGTTAATTTTTGAGCAATTTTGATGAAAAAACGCGAAAATAACCATGAAGGAAGCGTTTTATCGAAAAACGGACTTCAGATTCGTGTTCAGCACCCCGAAAAACCCCCTTAGAGAGTAGGTTTGAAAGCGATTAAACAGAGTTAATTTTTGAGCAATTTTGATGAAAAAACGCGAAAATAACCATGAAGGAAGCGTTTTATCGAAAAAAGGACTTCAGATTCGTGTTCAGCACCACGAAAAACCCCTTAGACAGTAGGTTTGAAAGCGATTAAACAGAGTTAATTTTTGAACAATTTTGATGAAAAAACGCGAAAATAACCATGAAGGAAGCGTTTTATCGAAAAAGGGACTTCAGATTCGTGTTCAGCACCCCGAAAAACCCCTTAGAGAGTAGGTTTGAAAGCGATTAAACAGAGTTAATTTTCGAACAATTTTGATGAAAACGCGAAAATAACCATGAAAAAGCGTTTTATCAAAA
>JAVIWC010009429.1:0-14157 GCA_031894815.1 Creontiades dilutus | reverse complement strand
TTATCGAAAAAAGGACTTCAAGATTCGTGTTCAGCACCCCGAAAAACCCCTTAGAGAGTAGGTTTGAAAGCGATTAAACAGAGTTTATTTTTGAGCAATTTTGATGAAAAAACGCGAAAATAACCATGAAGGAAGCGTTTTATCGAAAAAAGGACTTCAGATTCGTGTTCAGCACCCCGAAAAACCCCTTAGAGAGTAGGTTTGAAAGCGATTAAACAGAGTTTATTTTTGAGCAATTTTGATGAAAAAACGCGAAAATAACCATGAAGGAAGCGTTTTATCGAAAAAAGGACTTCAGATTCGTGTTCAGCACCCCGAAAAACCCCTTAGAGAGTAGGTTTGAAAGCGATTAAACAGAGTTTATTTTTGAGCAATTTTGATGAAAAAACGCGAAAATAACCATGAAGGAAGCGTTTTATCGAAAAAAGGACTTCAGATTCGTGTTCAGCACCCCGAAAAACCCCTTAGAGAGTAGGTTTGAAAGCGATTAAACAGAGTTTATTTTTGAGCAATTTTGATGAAAAAACGCGAAAATAACCATGAAGGAAGCGTTTTATCGAAAAAAGGACTTCAGATTCGTGTTCAGCGCCCCGAAAAACCCCTTAGAGAGTAGGTTTGAAAGCGATTAAACAGAGTTTATTTTTGAGCAATTTTGATGAAAAAACGCGAAAATAACCATGAAGGAAGCGTTTTATCGAAAAAAGGACTTCAGATTCGTGTTCAGCACCCCGAAAAACCCCTTAGAGAGTAGGTTTGAAAGCGATTAAACAGAGTTTATTTTTGAGCAATTTTGATGAAAAAACGCGAAAATAACCATGAAGGAAGCGTTTTATCGAAAAAAGGACTTCAGATTCGTGTTCAGCACCCCGAAAAACCCCTTAGAGAGTAGGTTTGAAAGCGATTAAACAGAGTTTATTTTTGAGCAATTTTGATGAAAAAACGCGAAAATAACCATGAAGGAAGCGTTTTATCGAAAAAAGGACTTCAGATTCGTGTTCAGCACCCCGAAAAACCCCTTAGAGAGTAGGTTTGAAAGCGATTAAACAGAGTTTATTTTTGAGCAATTTTGATGAAAAAACGCGAAAATAACCATGAAGGAAGCGTTTTATCGAAAAAAGGACTTCAGATTCGTGTTCAGCACCCCGAAAAACCCCTTAGAGAGTAGGTTTGAAAGCGATTAAACAGAGTTTATTTTTGAGCAATTTTGATGAAAAAACGCGAAAATAACCATGAAGGAAGCGTTTTATCGAAAAAAGGACTTCCAGATTCGTGTTCAGCACCCCGAAAAACCCCTTAGAGAGTAGGTTTGAAAGCGATTAAACAGAGTTAATTTTTGAGCAATTTTGATGAAAAAACGCGAAAATAACCATGAAGGAAGCGTTTTATCGAAAAAAGGACTTCAGATTCGTGGTCAGCACCCCGAAAAACCCCTTAGAGTAGGTTTGAAAGCGATTAAACAGAGTTTATTTTTGAGCAATTTTGATGAAAAAACGCGAAAATAACCATGAAGGAGCGTTTTATCGAAAAAAGGACTTCAGATTCGTGTTCAGCACCCCGAAAAACCCCTTAAACAGAGTTTATTTTTGAGCAATTTTGATGAAAAAACGCGAAAATAACCATGAAGGAAGCGTTTTATCAGAAAAAAGGACTTCAGATTCGTGTTCAGCACCCCGAAAAACCCCTTAGAGAGTAGGTTTGAAAGCGATTAAACAGAGTTTATTTTTGAGCAATTTTGATGAAAAAACGCGAAAATAACCTGAAGGAAGCGTTTTATCCGAAAAAAGGACTTCAGATTCGTGTTCAGCACCCCGAAAAACCCCTTAGAGAGTAGGTTTGAAAGCGATTAAACAGAGTTTATTTTTGAGCAATTTTGATGAAAAAACGCGAAAATAACCATGAAGGAAGCGTTTTATCGAAAAAAGGACTTCAGATTCGTGTTCAGCACCCCGAAAAACCCCTTAGAGAGTAGG
This sequence comes from Creontiades dilutus, assembly GCA_031894815.1. Lineage (NCBI taxonomy): Eukaryota > Metazoa > Arthropoda > Insecta > Hemiptera > Miridae > Creontiades > Creontiades dilutus. Next base: position 12,187 of record JAVIWC010009429.1, on the reverse strand, counting down.
TTTGAAAGCGATTAAACAGAGTTTATTTTTGAGCAATTTTGATGAAAAAACGCGAAAATAACCATGAAGGAAGCGTTTTATCGAAAAAAGGACTTCAGATTCGTGTTCAGCACCCCGAAAAACCCCTTAGAGAGTAGGTTTGAAAGCGATTAAACAGAGTTTATTTTTGAGCAATTTTGATGAAAAAACGCGAAAATAACCATGAAGGAAGCGTTTTATCGAAAAAAGGACTTCAGATTCGTGTTCAGCACCCCGAAAAACCCCTTAGAGAGTAGGTTTGAAAGCGATTAAACAGAGTTTATTTTTGAGCAATTTTGATGAAAAAACGCGAAAATAACCATGAAGGAAGCGTTTTATCGAAAAAAGGACTTCAGATTCGTGTTCAGCACCCCGAAAAACCCCTTAGAGAGTAGGTTTGAAAGCGATTAAACAGAGTTTATTTTTGAGCAATTTTGATGAAAAAACGCGAAAATAACCATGAAGGAAGCGTTTTATCGAAAAAAGGACTTCAGATTCGTGTTCAGCACCCCGAAAAACCCCTTAGAGAGTAGGTTTGAAAGCGATTAAACAGAGTTTATTTTTGAGCAATTTTGATGAAAAAACGCGAAAATAACCATGAAGGAAGCGTTTTATCGAAAAAAGGACTTCAGATTCGTGTTCAGCACCCCGAAAAACCCCTTAGAGAGTAGGTTTGAAAGCGATTAAACAGAGTTTATTTTTGAGCAATTTTGATGAAAAAACGCGAAAATAACCATGAAGGAAGCGTTTTATCGAAAAAAGGACTTCAGATTCGTGTTCAGCACCCCGAAAAACCCCTTAGAGAGTAGGTTTGAAAGCGATTAAACAGAGTTTATTTTTGAGCAATTTTGATGAAAAAACGCGAAAATAACCATGAAGGAAGCGTTTTATCGAAAAAAGGACTTCAGATTCGTGTTCAGCACCCCGAAAAACCCCTTAGAGAGTAGGTTTGAAAGCGATTAAACAGAGTTTATTTTTGAGCAATTTTGATGAAAAAACGCGAAAATAACCATGAAGGAAGCGTTTTATCGAAAAAAGGACTTCAGATTCGTGTTCAGCACCCCGAAAAACCCCTTAGAGAGTAGGTTTGAAAGCGATTAAACAGAGTTTATTTTTGAGCAATTTTGATGAAAAAACGCGAAAATAACCATGAAGGAAGCGTTTTATCGAAAAAAGGACTTCAGATTCGTGTTCAGCACCCCGAAAAACCCCTTAGAGAGTAGGTTTGAAAGCGATTAAACAGAGTTTATTTTTGAGCAATTTTGATGAAAAAACGCGAAAATAACCATGAAGGAAGCGTTTTATCGAAAAAAGGACTTCAGATTCGTGTTCAGCACCCCGAAAAACCCCTTAGAGAGTAGGTTTGAAAGCGATTAAACAGAGTTTATTTTTGAGCAATTTTGATGAAAAAACGCGAAAATAACCATGAAGGAAGCGTTTTATCGAAAAAAGGACTTCAGATTCGTGTTCAGCACCCCGAAAAACCCCTTAGAGAGTAGGTTTGAAAGCGATTAAACAGAGTTTATTTTTGAGCAATTTTGATGAAAAAACGCGAAAATAACCATGAAGGAAGCGTTTTATCGAAAAAAAGGACTTCAGATTCGTGTTCAGCACCCCGAAAAACCCCTTAGAGAGTAGGTTTGAAAGCGATTAAACAGAGTTTATTTTTGAGCAATTTTGATGAAAAAACGCGAAAATAACCATGAAGGAAGCGTTTTATCGAAAAAAGGACTTCAGATTCGTGTTCAGCACCCCGAAAAACCCCTTAGAGAGTAGGTTTGAAAGCGATTAAACAGAGTTTATTTTTGAGCAATTTTGATGAAAAAACGCGAAAATAACCATGAAGGAAGCGTTTTATCGAAAAAAGGACTTCAGATTCGTGTTCAGCACCCCGAAAAACCCCTTAGAGAGTAGGTTTGAAAGCGATTAAACAGAGTTTATTTTTGAGCAATTTTGATGAAAAAACGCGAAAATAACCATGAAGGAAGCGTTTTATCGAAAAAAGGACTTCAGATTCGTGTTCAGCACCCCGAAAAACCCCTTAGAGAGTAGGTTTGAAAGCGATTAAACAGAGTTTATTTTTGAGCAATTTTGATGAAAAAACGCGAAAATAACCATGAAGGAAGCGTTTTATCGAAAAAAGGACTTCAGATTCGTGTTCAGCACCCCGAAAAACCCCTTAGAGAGTAGGTTTGAAAGCGATTAAACAGAGTTTATTTTTGAGCAATTTTGATGAAAAAACGCGAAAATAACCATGAAGGAAGCGTTTTATCGAAAAAAGGACTTCAGATTCGTGTTCAGCACCCCGAAAAACCCCTTAGAGAGTAGGTTTGAAAGCGATTAAACAGAGTTTATTTTTGAGCAATTTTGATGAAAAAACGCGAAAATAACCATGAAGGAAGCGTTTTATCGAAAAAAGGACTTCAGATTCGTGTTCAGCACCCCGAAAAACCCCTTAGAGAGTAGGTTTGAAAGCGATTAAACAGAGTTTATTTTTGAGCAATTTTGATGAAAAAACGCGAAAATAACCATGAAGGAAGCGTTTTATCGAAAAAAGGACTTCAGATTCGTGTTCAGCACCCCGAAAAACCCCTTAGAGAGTAGGTTTGAAAGCGATTAAACAGAGTTTATTTTTGAGCAATTTTGATGAAAAAACGCGAAAATAACCATGAAGGAAGCGTTTTATCGAAAAAAGGACTTCAGATTCGTGTTCAGCACCCCGAAAAACCCCTTAGAGAGTAGGTTTGAAAGCGATTAAACAGAGTTTATTTTTGAGCAATTTTGATGAAAAAACGCGAAAATAACCATGAAGGAAGCGTTTTATCGAAAAAAGGACTTCAGATTCGTGTTCAGCACCCCGAAAAACCCCTTAGAGAGTAGGTTTGAAAGCGATTAAACAGAGTTTATTTTTGAGCAATTTTGATGAAAAAACGCGAAAATAACCATGAAGGAAGCGTTTTATCGAAAAAAGGACTTCAGATTCGTGTTCAGCACCCCGAAAAACCCCTTAGAGAGTAGGTTTGAAAGCGATTAAACAGAGTTTATTTTTGAGCAATTTTGATGAAAAAACGCGAAAATAACCATGAAGGAAGCGTTTTATCGAAAAAAGGACTTCAGATTCGTGTTCAGCACCCCGAAAAACCCCTTAGAGAGTAGGTTTGAAAGCGATTAAACAGAGTTTATTTTTGAGCAATTTTGATGAAAAAACGCGAAAATAACCATGAAGGAAGCGTTTTATCGAAAAAAGGACTTCAGATTCGTGTTCAGCACCCCGAAAAACCCCTTAGAGAGTAGGTTTGAAAGCGATTAAACAGAGTTAATTTTTGAGCAATTTTGATGAAAAAACGCGAAAATAACCATGAAGGAAGCGTTTTATCGAAAAAAGGACTTCAGATTCGTGTTCAGCACCCCGAAAAACCCCTTAGAGAGTAGGTTTGAAAGCGATTAAACAGAGTTTATTTTTGAGCAATTTTGATGAAAAAACGCGAAAATAACCATGAAGGAAGCGTTTTATCGAAAAAAGGACTTCAGATTCGTGTTCAGCACCCCGAAAAACCCCTTAGAGAGTAGGTTTGAAAGCGATTAAACAGAGTTTATTTTTGAGCAATTTTGATGAAAAAACGCGAAAATAACCATGAAGGAAGCGTTTTATCGAAAAAAGGACTTCAGATTCGTGTTCAGCACCCCGAAAAACCCCTTAGAGAGTAGGTTTGAAAGCGATTAAACAGAGTTTATTTTTGAGCAATTTTGATGAAAAAACGCGAAAATAACCATGAAGGAAGCGTTTTATCGAAAAAAGGACTTCAGATTCGTGTTCAGCACCCCGAAAAACCCCTTAGAGAGTAGGTTTGAAAGCGATTAAACAGAGTTTATTTTTGAGCAATTTTGATGAAAAAACGCGAAAATAACCATGAAGGAAGCGTTTTATCGAAAAAAGGACTTCAGATTCGTGTTCAGCACCCCGAAAAACCCCTTAGAGAGTAGGTTTGAAAGCGATTAAACAGAGTTTATTTTTGAGCAATTTTGATGAAAAAACGCGAAAATAACCATGAAGGAAGCGTTTTATCGAAAAAAGGACTTCAGATTCGTGTTCAGCACCCCGAAAAACCCCTTAGAGAGTAGGTTTGAAAGCGATTAAACAGAGTTTATTTTTGAGCAATTTTGATGAAAAAACGCGAAAATAACCATGAAGGAAGCGTTTTATCGAAAAAAGGACTTCAGATTCGTGTTCAGCACCCCGAAAAACCCCTTAGAGAGTAGGTTTGAAAGCGATTAAACAGAGTTTATTTTTGAGCAATTTTGATGAAAAAACGCGAAAATAACCATGAAGGAAGCGTTTTATCGAAAAAAGGACTTCAGATTCGTGTTCAGCACCCCGAAAAACCCCTTAGAGAGTAGGTTTGAAAGCGATTAAACAGAGTTTATTTTTGAGCAATTTTGATGAAAAAACGCGAAAATAACCATGAAGGAAGCGTTTTATCGAAAAAAGGACTTCAGATTCGTGTTCAGCACCCCGAAAAACCCCTTAGAGAGTAGGTTTGAAAGCGATTAAACAGAGTTTATTTTTGAGCAATTTTGATGAAAAAACGCGAAAATAACCATGAAGGAAGCGTTTTATCGAAAAAAGGACTTCAGATTCGTGTTCAGCACCCCGAAAAACCCCTTAGAGAGTAGGTTTGAAAGCGATTAAACAGAGTTTATTTTTGAGCAATTTTGATGAAAAAACGCGAAAATAACCATGAAGGAAGCGTTTTATCGAAAAAAGGACTTCAGATTCGTGTTCAGCACCCCGAAAAACCCCTTAGAGAGTAGGTTTGAAAGCGATTAAACAGAGTTTATTTTTGAGCAATTTTGATGAAAAAACGCGAAAATAACCATGAAGGAAGCGTTTTATCGAAAAAAGGACTTCAGATTCGTGTTCAGCACCCCGAAAAACCCCTTAGAGAGTAGGTTTGAAAGCGATTAAACAGAGTTTATTTTTGAGCAATTTTGATGAAAAAACGCGAAAATAACCATGAAGGAAGCGTTTTATCGAAAAAAGGACTTCAGATTCGTGTTCAGCACCCCGAAAAACCCCTTAGAGAGTAGGTTTGAAAGCGATTAAACAGAGTTTATTTTTGAGCAATTTTGATGAAAAAACGCGAAAATAACCATGAAGGAAGCGTTTTATCGAAAAAAGGACTTCAGATTCGTGTTCAGCACCCCGAAAAACCCCTTAGAGAGTAGGTTTGAAAGCGATTAAACAGAGTTTATTTTTGAGCAATTTTGATGAAAAAACGCGAAAATAACCATGAAGGAAGCGTTTTATCGAAAAAAGGACTTCAGATTCGTGTTCAGCACCCCGAAAAACCCCTTAGAGAGTAGGTTTGAAAGCGATTAAACAGAGTTTATTTTTGAGCAATTTTGATGAAAAAACGCGAAAATAACCATGAAGGAAGCGTTTTATCGAAAAAAGGACTTCAGATTCGTGTTCAGCACCCCGAAAAACCCCTTAGAGAGTAGGTTTGAAAGCGATTAAACAGAGTTTATTTTTGAGCAATTTTTGAAAAAACGCGAAAATAACCATGAAGGAAGCGTTTTATCGAAAAAAGGACTTCAGATTCGTGTTCAGCACCCCGAAAAACCCCTTAGAGAGTAGGTTTGAAAGCGATTAAACAGAGTTTATTTTTGAGCAATTTTGATGAAAAAACGCGAAAATAACCATGAAGGAAGCGTTTTATCGAAAAAAGGACTTCAGATTCGTGTTCAGCACCCCGAAAAACCCCTTAGAGAGTAGGTTTGAAAGCGATTAAACAGAGTTTATTTTTGAGCAATTTTGATGAAAAAACGCGAAAATAACCATGAAGGAAGCGTTTTATCGAAAAAAGGACTTCAGATTCGTGTTCAGCACCCCGAAAAACCCCTTAGAGAGTAGGTTTGAAAGCGATTAAACAGAGTTTATTTTTGAGCAATTTTGATGAAAAAACGCGAAAATAACCATGAAGGAAGCGTTTTATCGAAAAAAGGACTTCAGATTCGTGTTCAGCACCCCGAAAAACCCCTTAGAGAGTAGGTTTGAAAGCGATTAAACAGAGTTTATTTTTGAGCAATTTTGATGAAAAAACGCGAAAATAACCATGAAGGAAGCGTTTTATCGAAAAAAGGACTTCAGATTCGTGTTCAGCACCCCGAAAAACCCCTTAGAGAGTAGGTTTGAAAGCGATTAAACAGAGTTTATTTTTGAGCAATTTTGATGAAAAAACGCGAAAATAACCATGAAGGAAGCGTTTTATCGAAAAAAGGACTTCAGATTCGTGTTCAGCACCCCGAAAAACCCCTTAGAGAGTAGGTTTGAAAGCGATTAAACAGAGTTTATTTTTGAGCAATTTTGATGAAAAAACGCGAAAATAACCATGAAGGAAGCGTTTTATCGAAAAAAGGACTTCAGATTCGTGTTCAGCACCCCGAAAAACCCCTTAGAGAGTAGGTTTGAAAGCGATTAAACAGAGTTTATTTTTGAGCAATTTTGATGAAAAAACGCGAAAATAACCATGAAGGAAGCGTTTTATCGAAAAAAGGACTTCAGATTCGTGTTCAGCACCCCGAAAAACCCCTTAGAGAGTAGGTTTGAAAGCGATTAAACAGAGTTTATTTTTGAGCAATTTTGATGAAAAAACGCGAAAATAACCATGAAGGAAGCGTTTTATCGATCGAAAAAAGGACTTCAGATTCGTGTTCAGCACCCCGAAAAACCCCTTAGAGAGTAGGTTTGAAAGCGATTAAACAGAGTTTATTTTTGAGCAATTTTGATGAAAAAACGCGAAAATAACCATGAAGGAAGCGTTTTATCGAAAAAAGGACTTCAGATTCGTGTTCAGCACCCCGAAAAACCCCTTAGAGAGTAGGTTTGAAAGCGATTAAACAGAGTTTATTTTTGAGCAATTTTGATGAAAAAACGCGAAAATAACCATGAAGGAAGCGTTTTATCGAAAAAAGGACTTCAGATTCGTGTTCAGCACCCCGAAAAACCCCTTAGAGAGTAGGTTTGAAAGCGATTAAACAGAGTTTATTTTTGAGCAATTTTGATGAAAAAACGCGAAAATAACCATGAAGGAAGCGTTTTATCGAAAAAAGGACTTCAGATTCGTGTTCAGCACCCCGAAAAACCCCTTAGAGAGTAGGTTTGAAAGCGATTAAACAGAGTTTATTTTTGAGCAATTTTGATGAAAAAACGCGAAAATAACCATGAAGGAAGCGTTTTATCGAAAAAAGGACTTCAGATTCGTGTTCAGCACCCCGAAAAACCCCTTAGAGAGTAGGTTTGAAAGCGATTAAACAGAGTTTATTTTTGAGCAATTTTGATGAAAAAACGCGAAAATAACCATGAAGGAAGCGTTTTATCGAAAAAAGGACTTCAGATTCGTGTTCAGCACCCCGAAAAACCCCTTAGAGAGTAGGTTTGAAAGCGATTAAACAGAGTTTATTTTTGAGCAATTTTGATGAAAAAACGCGAAAATAACCATGAAGGAAGCGTTTTATCGAAAAAAGGACTTCAGATTCGTGTTCAGCACCCCGAAAAACCCCTTAGAGAGTAGGTTTGAAAGCGATTAAACAGAGTTTATTTTTGAGCAATTTTGATGAAAAAACGCGAAAATAACCATGAAGGAAGCGTTTTATCGAAAAAAGGACTTCAGATTCGTGTTCAGCACCCCGAAAAACCCCTTAGAGAGTAGGTTTGAAAGCGATTAAACAGAGTTTATTTTTGAGCAATTTTGATGAAAAAACGCGAAAATAACCATGAAGGAAGCGTTTTATCGAAAAAAGGACTTCAGATTCGTGTTCAGCACCCCGAAAAACCCCTTAGAGAGTAGGTTTGAAAGCGATTAAACAGAGTTTATTTTTGAGCAATTTTGATGAAAAAACGCGAAAATAACCATGAAGGAAGCGTTTTATCGAAAAAAGGACTTCAGATTCGTGTTCAGCACCCCGAAAAACCCCTTAGAGAGTAGGTTTGAAAGCGATTAAACAGAGTTTATTTTTGAGCAATTTTGATGAAAAAACGCGAAAATAACCATGAAGGAAGCGTTTTATCGAAAAAAGGACTTCAGATTCGTGTTCAGCACCCCGAAAAACCCCTTAGAGAGTAGGTTTGAAAGCGATTAAACAGAGTTTATTTTTGAGCAATTTTGATGAAAAAACGCGAAAATAACCATGAAGGAAGCGTTTTATCGAAAAAAGGACTTCAGATTCGTGTTCAGCACCCCGAAAAACCCCTTAGAGAGTAGGTTTGAAAGCGATTAAACAGAGTTTATTTTTGAGCAATTTTGATGAAAAAACGCGAAAATAACCATGAAGGAAGATTCGTGTTCGGCACCCCGAAAAACCCCTTAGAGAGTAGGTTTGAAAGCGATTAAACAGAGTTTATTTTTGAGCAATTTTGATGAAAAAACGCGAAAATAACCATGAAGGAAGCGTTTTATCGAAAAACGGACTTCAGATTCGTGTTCAGCACCCCGAAAAACCCCTTAGAGAGTAGGTTTGAAAGCGATTAAACAGAGTTTATTTTTGAGCAATTTTGATGAAAAAACGCGAAAATAACCATGAAGGAAGCGTTTTATCGAAAAACGGACTTCAGATTCGTGTTCAGCACCCCGAAAAACCCCTTAGAGAGTAGGTTTGAAAGCGATTAAACAGAGTTTATTTTTGAGCAATTTTGATGAAAAAACGCGAAAATAACCATGAAGGAAGCGTTTTATCGAAAAACGGACTTCAGATTCGTGTTCAGCACCCCGAAAAACCCCTTAGAGAGTAGGTTTGAAAGCGATTAAACAGAGTTAATTTTTGAGCAATTTTGATGAAAAAACGCGAAAATAACCATGAAGGAAGCGTTTTATCGAAAAACGGACTTCAGATTCGTGTTCAGCACCCCGAAAAACCCCTTAGAGAGTAGGTTTGAAAGCGATTAAACAGAGTTAATTTTTGAGCAATTTTGATGAAAAAACGCGAAAATAACCATGAAGGAAGCGTTTTATCGAAAAAAGGACTTCAGATTCGTGTTCAGCACCCCGAAAAACCCCTTAGAGAGTAGGTTTGAAAGCGATTAAACAGAGTTAATTTTTGAGCAATTTTGATGAAAAAACGCGAAAATAACCATGAAGGAAGCGTTTTATCGAAAAACGGACTTCAGATTCGTGTTCAGCACCCCGAAAAACCCCTTAGAGAGTAGGTTTGAAAGCGATTAAACAGAGTTAATTTTTGAGCAATTTTGATGAAAAAACGCGAAAATAACCATGAAGGAAGCGTTTTATCGAAAAAAGGACTTCAGATTCGTGTTCAGCACCCCGAAAAACCCCTTAGAGAGTAGGTTTGAAAGCGATTAAACAGAGTTAATTTTTGAGCAATTTTGATGAAAAAACGCGAAAATAACCATGAAGGAAGCGTTTTATCGAAAAAAGGACTTCAGATTCGTGTTCAGCACCCCGAAAAACCCCTTAGAGAGTAGGTTTGAAAGCGATTAAACAGAGTTAATTTTTGAGCAATTTTGATGAAAAAACGCGAAAATAACCATGAAGGAAGCGTTTTATCGAAAAAAAACGGACTTCAGATTCGTGTTCAGCACCCCGAAAAACCCCTTAGAGAGTAGGTTTGAAAGCGATTAAACAGAGTTAATTTTTGAGCAATTTTGATGAAAAAACGCGAAAATAACCATGAAGGAAGCGTTTTATCGAAAAAAGGACTTCAGATTCGTGTTCAGCACCCCGAAAAACCCCTTAGAGAGTAGGTTTGAAAGCGATTAAACAGAGTTAATTTTTGAGCAATTTTGATGAAAAAACGCGAAAATAACCATGAAGGAAGCGTTTTATCGAAAAACGGACTTCAGATTCGTGTTCAGCACCCCGAAAAACCCCTTAGAGAGTAGGTTTGAAAGCGATTAAACAGAGTTAATTTTTGAGCAATTTTGATGAAAAAACGCGAAAATAACCATGAAGGAAGCGTTTTATCGAAAAACGGACTTCAGATTCGTGTTCAGCACCCCGAAAAACCCCTTAGAGAGTAGGTTTGAAAGCGATTAAACAGAGTTAATTTTTGAGCAATTTTGATGAAAAAACGCGAAAATAACCATGAAGGAAGCGTTTTATCGAAAAACGGACTTCAGATTCGTGTTCAGCACCCCGAAAAACCCCTTAGAGAGTAGGTTTGAAAGCGATTAAACAGAGTTAATTTTTGAGCAATTTTGATGAAAAAACGCGAAAATAACCATGAAGGAAGCGTTTTATCGAAAAAAGGACTTCAGATTCGTGTTCAGCACCCCGAAAAACCCCTTAGAGAGTAGGTTTGAAAGCGATTAAACAGAGTTAATTTTTGAGCAATTTTGATGAAAAAACGCGAAAATAACCATGAAGGAAGCGTTTTATCGAAAAACGGACTTCAGATTCGTGTTCAGCACCCCGAAAAACCCCTTAGAGAGTAGGTTTGAAAGCGATTAAACAGAGTTAATTTTTGAGCAATTTTGATGAAAAAACGCGAAAATAACCATGAAGGAAGCGTTTTATCGAAAAACGTTTGAAAGCGATTGAACAGAGTTAATTTTTGAGCAATTTTGATGAAAAAACGCGAAAATAACCATGAAGGAAGCGTTTTATCGAAAAACGGACTTCAGATTCGTGTTCAGCACCCCGAAAAACCCCTTAGAGAGTAGGTTTGAAAGCGATTAAACAGAGTTAATTTTTGAGCAATTTTGATGAAAAAACGCGAAAATAACCATGAAGGAAGCGTTTTATCGAAAAACGGACTTCAGATTCGTGTTCAGCACCCCGAAAAACCCCTTAGAGAGTAGGTTTGAAAGCGATTAAACAGAGTTAATTTTTGAGCAATTTTGATGAAAAAACGCGAAAATAACCATGAAGGAAGCGTTTTATCGAAAAACGGACTTCAGATTCGTGTTCAGCACCCCGAAAAACCCCTTAGAGAGTAGGTTTGAAAGCGATTAAACAGAGTTAATTTTTGAGCAATTTTGATGAAAAAACGCGAAAATAACCATGAAGGAAGCGTTTTATCGAAAAACGGACTTCAGATTCGTGTTCAGCACCCCGAAAAACCCCTTAGAGAGTAGGTTTGAAAGCGATTAAACAGAGTTAATTTTTGAGCAATTTTGATGAAAAAACGCGAAAATAACCATGAAGGAAGCGTTTTATCGAAAAACGGACTTCAGATTCGTGTTCAGCACCCCGAAAAACCCCTTAGAGAGTAGGTTTGAAAGCGATTAAACAGAGTTAATTTTTGAGCAATTTTGATGAAAAAACGCGAAAATAACCATGAAGGAAGCGTTTTATCGAAAAACGGACTTCAGATTCGTGTTCAGCACCCCGAAAAACCCCTTAGAGAGTAGGTTTGAAAGCGATTAAACAGAGTTAATTTTTGAGCAATTTTGATGAAAAAACGCGAAAATAACCATGAAGGAAGCGTTTTATCGAAAAACGGACTTCAGATTCGTGTTCAGCACCCCGAAAAACCCCTTAGAGAGTAGGTTTGAAAGCGATTAAACAGAGTTAATTTTTGAGCAATTTTGATGAAAAAACGCGAAAATAACCATGAAGGAAGCGTTTTATCGAAAAACGGACTTCAGATTCGTGTTCAGCACCCCGAAAAACCCCTTAGAGAGTAGGTTTGAAAGCGATTGAACAGAGTTAATTTTGATGAAAAAACGCGAAAATAACCATGAAGGAAGCGTTTTATCGAAAAACGGACTTCAGATTCGTGTTCAGCACCCCGAAAAACCCCTTAGAGAGTAGGTTTGAAAGCGATTAAACAGAGTTAATTTTTGAGCAATTTTGATGAAAAAACGCGAAAATAACCATGAAGGAAGCGTTTTATCGAAAAAAGGACTTCAGATTCGTGTTCAGCACCCCGAAAAACCCCTTAGAGTAGGTTTGAAAGCGATTAAACAGAGTTAATTTTTGAGCAATTTTGATGAAAAAACGCGAAAATAACCATGAAGGAAGCGTTTTATCGAAAAAAGGACTTCAGATTCGTGTTCAGCGCCCCGAAAAACCCCTTAGAGTAGGTTTGAAAGCGATTAAACAGAGTTAATTTTTGAGCAATTTTGATGAAAAAACGCGAAAATAACCATGAAGGAAGCGTTTTATCGAAAAACGGACTTCAGATTCGTGTTCAGCGCCCCGAAAAACCC
>JAVIWC010009428.1:0-13610 GCA_031894815.1 Creontiades dilutus | reverse complement strand
CCATTTCCAAGATATTGGTGTGGCCTCCGTGGGAAGTCTTCCGCCAGGAGCCATTCCATCTCAGCCTTAGGGAGGCCATCATAGCCTCTCCTTTTATGAAAACATCCACCGGGGGTAGGCCCAGTAGGATTTCCATAGTTGCTGTGGGTGTGCTGTGCATTGCTCCGGTGATGGTTAAGCAGGCTAGCCGTTGAATACTGGTGAGAGTTTTTTGGGCTCCCACCTGACTAGCCTTATGCCACCACACAACGCAGCAGTACGTTATTATGGGTCTAACGATAGCAGTGTATATCCACAGGACCATCTGCGGTTGTAGTCCCCATATTTTCCCACATGTGCGTTTGGCACACATGAGGGATCCTTTGCATCTGTTTGCAACATGTCCTAGGTGTTTATTCCACGTGAGTTTTGAGTCCAGGTATATTCCCAGATATTTGACCTCACGCTGGAAGGTCACCCTAGAGTTAAAGAGTAGAGGTTCAGAGAGGCCTCTCAGATCTCTTTTCCTAGTGAAGGTTACAAGTGTAGTTTTGTTGGGGTTTACATTTAGGCCCTCATCACTGCACCAGTTCTCCACCACTTTCAGAGCTGACTGAGCCAGTTCTGATACTACACCAACGAATGGTCCCCTGACCAGGATGACCACGTCGTCAGCGTAGCCTTGAGCATAAAACCCGAGCGTGTTGAGTCTTTCCAGTAGGGAGTCAGCAACAAGGTTCCATAGCAGTGGGGAGAGCACACCCCCTGCGGGCAGCCCCTCGCCGCCGACACCTCTACCAACTCCCCAAGAAGCTCCGCCTTTATTGTTCTACTCCTTAGCATTGTTTCTATCCACCTACATATGGTGTCGTTCACATTGTGCCGTTGAGTAGCCCTTATAATGGATGTTACTGAGGTGGAGTCAAAGGCCCCCTCTATATCCAGAAATATGCCAATTGCAAATTCCCTTGAAGACAGCACATTTTCCACTCTGGTAACAAGGTGGTGCAGCGCTGCCTCGCAGGATTTGCCTTGTTGATAGGCGAACTGGTTTGGGTGTATAGGCCTCTCCATAAGGGAGGTCTCCCTCAAGTGTCTATCAACAAGTTTTTCCAGCGCCTTCAGATTGAAGGACGTCAGACAGATGGGTCTGAATGCCTTAGCCTGGTTGTACCAGGGTTTCCCTGGCTTAGGCAGAAAAATGACCCTAGCTTGATTCCATCTCTTAGGATTGTGCCCGGGAGAGACGGTGAGTATAACTACAACTTGGGAATTAGCCCCTAAGCTGTATGGCTTATTTTGTTTCTATTCAACCCAAGATGATAAAATTAGGAGCAGAACCCGTCCTTGTATGGCAGAGTATAATAATTATACTGTGTTAATCGGAGTTGTTCTGATTGTTATAATTATTATAACAATCAGAACAACTCCGATCAACAGTGTTAGCTTTATAATTAATTCCTATTTAACTAAGATGCTGCTTGAAAAAGTAGGGATTCAGACTGAATCATTCAGTAGGATCTAGGCTGACCAACTGAAAGAGCTCTTTACCTAAATTCGTTCCAGTTGAGCTATAGATGACATCTGAAGTGGTTCACTAGGTACGATGCAGTATGATTACTATTTGAAAGATTGAGATCGATTTTCATTTGTCTCCACTCAACATAAGATCGAATATTTTGGAGTAGGAGCCATTTACATGACTCCCATTCTAATTCAACCAAACGTACTAAAATTGGGAACAGAGACACTGTGTGAAGATGAATATAATTGCTGAGTGGAATGAATAACTAATTTTGTTCCCATTCTACCCATATTTCTAGTTGACTAAGCTATTCTTCTACTACAATCGAAAATGCTGAATTTTAAAAAAGTGCATCTCCGGGTAATCCATAGTTTAATCATAACCTGAGGAACTGCTTTGAGCAGCTGAGTGAGGTTCGTTGCTTATTTTGTTCTTATTCCAACTGATAGGATGCTTTTGAACTAGATCCTCACCAGGTGAGCTAGAGTACTACTTTTTTACAACAGCACTGTCTTAAAAGAGTTGGTTTACAGATAGTTCCATTCATATTCTCCTGAGCCCTTTTGACAAGGCAGAGTATAATAATCAACATACTCGTAAGATGATTAGCATCTGGAGGTATCATAACCAAGGTGCTGAAAGTTGAGATACGCACAGCATTATTAGGTAAATCTTGAACCATTGAATTCATGGATTATATTGATGTTATTCATGATTACCTTTCTTTTTCCTCAACTTATTAGGCATGTGTAAATAAAACCTTCCGACTTCTGGTTCACCTCTGAAGTGATCTCTTTAGCTGAATTATATCTTCTTCTACTGAATGTTGTGTTTAATCATCGTTTTCAAGTTATAAGTTATAACAGCATCTCTGGCTCTGAGAACGACCTCGAAAACAGATTGTGAGTGTAATTTCATTCCTTTTCATCAAGGAAAAGGACCTCATCTGGGTGCGTGATCACGCGATGAAAATGCCCTTCACCTTGGATATATTTTATTCTTCAAAGTAAAAATAAAAATCGTTCGCCCTGAAGCCAAAATAGAAAGTAAATTCTTACTTTTTAATTGTGTTTAATGCTGTATAATGCAAGTAGAAAACTGAAAAGCCAACGAATGAGACAAACGGCAAAATTTCCTTTAATAGGGGTATTTCTCCTGGATCAAGGGGGAAGGGACCTTTTGGTGCTGGTGGACATCAATTCTGGGGCTCAATCAAATGGGGTTTTCTCCGAGTCCCAACTCTAAAAATGTTCAACCAAGTTCAATTCAACCAAAATTCAAAAATTCCTGGAATCATAAATTTGGTAGGTTATAATTCACTCCCGAAATAGACTAAGGCGGTTTGTAAATATACAAAATAGAATGACAAAATGACATTCTGTTTGAAAAAAATGGAAATTATTTTTGTAATCAAAAAATAACTAAATTATTCAGAGACGTATTTAGTACGTGTACAGAGTGTTCTAATTAGATTAATAAAACTAAATACACCACACGGGCGCGTTCAAGGTGAAAATTGAGAAACTTAAGGAATTGACTCGACACTATGTCGAGTCAACTGAAGTCTTCAGTTGGTACAAACAAATTCTCACAGCATTTTTTTTAACTACTGGTTTTTGCTCTCGAAAGTACCAAGTTTTTTCGTTGAAAAACTCAATTTCTCTCGTTCTCCCCGTTTTTTAGGAAGTTTCTTAAATGCTCGTTAAATTTCCAATATCACTAGCATAAATTCATTTTTATTCATTAAAAAAATAATAATAATGATAAAAGTGTAGGTGATAAAAGATAAAAAGTATTTTATCGGCTACTTTTTATAAAATTTTGAATTCTTTTGTTTAGTGAATAATCTAAAATCTATGTAGGCCTAAGTCTTCTTTAAATTTCCTATATCATTATCATACATTCAGTTTTCTCGAGTAAAAAGAACTGCGATTTTTCTTGATAGTGCCTAACGGAACAATCAAGAACAGAAAATAACCCACCGTACATGTCCTATTATCTGACACACCTATCAGGTTCTATTGAAAATTACGTTCACTGGTGTGATCTGCGAAATCATATAATGCAATATAAAATACAAGTTGAGGGGGTTTGAAGAAAATGTGTGATGTGACAATATTTACCTCCCAATGTCTACATGAAATCCCTCTAATTTCCACATTTTGTCGGAAAATCAATTTGAAAATGCATTTATGAACAATAGTAGATAAATGTATGAATAAAGTAGTTGGTAAGTACTTGCTTTAGGTATCATTGAGGTGTAATTCATGTACCGCAAACACTTCGTCCATTTACCCTGCATATTAATGTTCCCACCTAGTGGTTGAACACCTAACTTCTGATCGTCAAGTCAAAAATTTTGGGTAAACGATCCTTCAATAACAAATACATGAGTACCTTAAGAAAACAAAAGATAAGTTTTACTGTCATCAGTCAGTAATTATAAATGAGTGAATTCGAATCTTAAGTTACACGCTAAATTATGGTGCAAACGTGAGACTTACAGAAGGAAGGAGCTTTCCCAAGGAAACCCCAAATAGGCGACATCTGCGAGGTACTACTTGAAACCTGAGAATTCTTCACTTAGAGTTCTCTTTTTCCATACCGTAATATTAACTCAGGTCATTTACAGAAAATTGTCAATTAAAGATCATTCCTCCCTATCCAGTTGCGCTTAGCTCATGAAGTTCCAAGAGATTCGTTTGTGCGAGCTCATCATTTTGGAAGGTTGCCTTTGTATAATTAGTTACTAAGGAAGTTGTTTTGCAGGAAAAACTCTTTTTGAATCAGGTACCCAATTCTTTATTGTACTAATCATAACTTGTTAACAGTATAATTTTGAAAATAAAAATAAACATTAAAAACTAAGATACATTACAGAGTTTATCATAACCAACAGGTTATAATAATAGTTTCAATTCACTGCTTCAAAAGTGAGCTAGGTCGAGTGGTTTGGTTCGTTTTAATCTTCCGATGATATTAGTGAGCCGAGAAGTCGGACGGCTTCCTCGTTGACGGGAGATCATAGCCGATGGAGGTGTCGTATTGCTTGTCGCTTCATAGCATGTCTACCGTTTTGATCTGAAGCTTGTGATGGAAACGTTCGTTTCGGAAATACCAGGGTGCCTCGGTTTGATTGAGCCGGAGAGCGCCATAGCTGAGCTCCAGAACTCCAGTATGGCTCATGGACTTAATTGTAAAGTGTCCTGAATTGACAGCTTTGACTGCCTTCCCTTTTGGCCAATACTTTTTTTTTAGTTTAAGAGAAAGTTTTTAATTCTTTCTAACTGAGCTGGGCGTCAGGCACTGGACCAAGGTATTTGGCTTCATCGGCATAGGGATTGTTCACCCTTGAGATGTACGGGTCTTTTGATGGTGAAGTCCACATTCGCCGACTTAGTTTAATGTATTGTTAGGATAAAGAGGATCGCAGTCGGTTCTTTTGTGCAGGTTAATGACCGATTTAATTTGGTAATGGACTCAATTTTGCTTTCACCGACTGCTAAAAAAATAATTGCTGTATTATCTGTGAAGGTGGCCGTGATCTTAATTTTGGGATCATTAGTATATCAGGAATACGAGGAATGCAGGAGGGGACCGAATACACGCCCATGCTAGTTGGGGAGGTGAGACCACAGCAGCTTAGCATCCTTCATTGACAGATTTTTGTGCAGCTTGAGAATGAGTCCCTCATGCCAACCTGGTCAAACGCCTGAGCGACCTCAAGGAATTCAGGAAAGCAGACTTTCTTTGCCTGAAGTGCTTGTGCAATCATGTGCTTTATTCGATGGACCTGATCGATTGTGGAGTTTCTCTATCGAAGCTTGCGTTCTAGAAAAAGCTTGCGTTCTTCAATCGTGGTTACTATCCACTCAAGTATTCATTTCAATAATACTGATGACGGATTGGTTTGTACGAACTTGGTTCCTCGGGAGGCTTACCGGTCTCTGACTCATTTGTGAATATGACCTCAGCAACCTTTCACAACTTAGGAACACAATGTATTCTGATAACCTCATTAATAATCAAGGGCTTTTTTTGGCAAAGGCTTTCCGCAGTAATTGCTTTATGCCCTGTCAGTATTAAGATCGTAGCCGGGAGCAGTTTATGGACGGATTTCTTTAATGATTATGTTTTATCTCTTTGATGGTGACTGCTGAAATGTCAATGCCTCTTGATTGAGGGTAGTTGAGTTCAATGATCTCGATGGCTTGAGGGTCCCATGATATGCTGCTCATGGGTTTTCTTCGTTGATGTCCCAAGTCGAAGATTTCAGTTCGCTATGGGTAAAACTGCACAGTTAATAAAACGTATACGTAATTCGTTAAAGAGTTTGAGGAACAACGATTAGAAATGTACAAATTTAGAAAATACAAGGTAGAAAAGTATAATTTATTGTTTATAGCAACAATCTACAAAGTCTCTACAAGTTCTCTCGTACAAAAGCCATTGTCAGAGTCGAGTAAAGTGGTATTTAATAATAAAACAATTTAATAGTGCCGCGAGCGCCGGACAGCCTATCAACCATTTATCAATGTGCGCAGGAGAAGACCAAACGTTTCACGATATTTTTTTTAGAGGTTTGTCAATTCTAGCATTTTGGCAGGGTCAAATTCATATCAAGGAACGGCGCATGACACATGCTGGAAGTTGCCAAGTTATCGATGCCCAGACTTGAGATTCGCAGAAAAGTGATGATAACCTTCCTTCATAAAAAGAAGCCGTTGCGAGCTGGGGATTGTGTCACCGTATCACTGATAGGTAGGTAGTTCCCCAGTACGAAAATCTTTTTATAGAAGAAAGAAAGTAAGGTCGAAATTAAGAATTTCCGCTTTGACTTATTTAATCAAGTGCCATCTCGAAGAAGTGGGGACAGGGCGGAGGACGAAGAAAGATTCTGGAAAAAAAGGAAGAATCAATTTGGGCTTCAAGAACCAGCGATGGAAAAAGAAGATGATGGGGAGGGGGACAGGAGATGGATTCATTTATGGAATCCGTTACATTAATATCCAGAAGGAAGGTTCGGATTATTATTTCATATTCAGAAAAGAAAGAGAGGGCAGCTAATCAAAGAGAAGGGAGTAGTACGGCAAGGCGATCATCTATTTTTCCCCTCAACTTTTTTTCTCTTAGGGTTGAGAAAATCCGTGGACTCCAGCCCTCCCTCACGCAACCTCTAGCACCTTATTATACATTGAAATATCAAAGTTCTTTGGGTGACGATGAACTTGATAATTTCGAAAAGTTTAAATTAGATTTTATCTGTTCCCTAGCGTGGGGATGCCCTCCCCGGGTTTCATCCTCACCACAAAAGCTTGGAAGTTGGATAAGAACGGCCTCGGGTTTCTAATATACTGTCAACTTTCCCTTGAGGCTCGGAATGCTAACCCTTTTGCACTCTCTGTGCCTTCTTTTTCCTTCCCACAAATTGAATTCCGTTCATTATTGCAGTGAAGGAAATATGAAGTACGGAGAGGATTACAAATTTACAAAAAGACCGTTACCAGTCTGCATCTAACACAATTCTCAAAAATAAAACACTTACTCTACACTTCTGCTTATCTCTTCGTTCATAATTTATTTGGCTGTTTAGTTAACCCTGGGAATGGCTGGAGTTAAGAGGTATACACCTTAACCAATGTCACCCCTCCGTGTTCTTAAGAAAAATCTCTCTCAGATTTCCTTCTCTTGAACCTTTACTACAGTATTTATCTAGTTAGCCATACAGATTCATTAAAACATGCTTGTTGGGGTAATATCCAGAAATTAATCGTTATCTCATCATAATCCCGTCTTGGAAGTTGCTAAATGTGTTTTCAAGTTTAATGACTTTTCTCTTTGTACAGTTTGAAATTGGGAAATCCTACCTTTCTTACTCAGGAGGTTGTCCGCTTCCAATCCTCGACAAATTTTATTGAAGTGCGCGACACTGCCAAAGTATCGACATAACATCGTATAAGTACATTTAGGAAGTACATTCAAACATAAAAAGTATCGATATTCTGATGTTTCGATTATTTTTAAAAGTTGCTGGAAATTTCGTTTTTGTTCCTCTCCATCAGTGAGACAATGAATAAATTACATCTCACGTTGTTGCTTAATCTAGATTGAGAGAGAATTGTTTCAAGATAATAAAATAATAAAACGAAAGAAGAAATCAATCACTTATTTTTATATTTGATCCTTTTTTGTTGGTTTATGCTCTTGTTTTTCGGAATTATTCACTGAACAAGGTAGCTCAATGTATCTATCAAACCAAAAATAGTAGTTTAAGGTACTAACTTATATCATTTTTTGTAATGAAAGAAAGTACTAAAACTCACGAAGATCTATCGTTAGGGACAAAGACAAAAACTTCAAATAAGTTATTATGTTCTGTTTCACTTGTACTAATATAATTGTACATGTGTATAATATACGAGTACGTGTACTATTATACTAATGTCTCTTTGGTATCACCCTTTGGTTAATCTATTTGTCTGAAAAACCAAGAACTTTCTTAAATTGGTTGGTCTTCCAGTAGTCTAGATAGAGGTAGAGGCACAGTCAAGTAGGTAGAGGCAGTTGAAATTGATAAAATGTGAGCCATAAATAAAAGTATCGGCTCCCATACTGGCAAAAAATTATTGATAATACTATAATTATCAGGAAAAAAGGATCGATATGGATCGATACTTCCAAGTTTCAATCAACCACTCTCCGATCAACTGTCCATCCAATAATATTATGCTCTCGGCTCCATTCACGTTTATGTTACAAAACTCTTTGTCACGTTGCCCCTACAAGGATGGCCAGAGTGGCGTACTTCAACATGTGTCACTATTATAAGTACTGCAGCTAATGCCTTCCATAGGGTCTCCTAATTTTTCAGTTCTAAGCCATTTTGCCAGTCTCATTAAAATAAAGAAAAATCGATGACGGTCTCAGTGGATTTAAATGCTATAAGCCAACCAGAACACGCACAAAAATCCAGGAAAAACCCTGAAACATTCCGCGTTTAGCCAGCCTAATTGAAATAAGGAGAAACCGAAGACTTCTAGATCTGAGGATCTAGATTCGACACGCCAAGTTGGGAATTTTGATTAGAGTTTATCCTAGAAAAACCTTGAAAAATTCAGCTCGTAAAACGACATGGGGTTTGCCAGTCTCATGACATTAAAGCCAAATTGATTGCAACCTCTGAGGATTTAGATTCTATACGCCGGGATGAATATTTCAATACAAAAATCTCCCAGAAAATCCCGGGAAAACCTTCATAAAGGATACGGAGTTTGCCATTCTGATTAAAATTGGGATAACCGAAGACAGTCACATCGGATTTACATTCTACATAACATACCAAGAAAGCTGGAAAAATGTCTGAACAAAAAGCATTTACAGTCTCATTATCGATTTTTTTACCAAAAAAGCCAAATCGAATACATACTGGATTTAGATTCGACACGCCGAGCTAAATCTGGACACTTTTACTGGCAAAACCTAACACATGTCTTAATGCTTTACAGAACAGATATATAACACTTTTACTGGAAGAAATTCTTCAGATATATAAGGAAGTGTCAAGTTCCATCCAGATCTTAGAAGTCGAATGTGATCGCTTTGATGAGCTGAGATCGCACTAATTTACTTGCGACAAAACAGTTCAAACTCGTGAGTTTTTGGAAGAACTGTAGTCTATTTCTACAAAATTAAAAAGTTATAAACGTTAAACCAATTTCGGTGATGATGATTCAACCGCCGAAATCAATTTAACGGTGAAGGTTCGAAATCGATTTATAGAAATTTATTTTTGTGGAAATCACATACATTTTTTCTAAAAACAGTGGTTTTCTTTAAAATGGTTACCTACGTTTTCAATTAATTGCAGTTGATTTCCATTATAAATTGACACGTTAATCAAGTTGAACGAATAGTTTGTCCGTATAAGCCTTAAAAAAAGTTGGCTTATGAAAATCCCCTTTTTGAATGATAGGTAGGTATTACCAATTTTCAAGTTATTGTCACTCATAACCTTTCATTCGTTTTCGTTTCATTGCATACAATTTCCGTGAGGTATGAAAATTTCAATATCGGATCATCCAAATCTCACAATATGTCATTTATACCAGTAATAAATTAAATTACGGACACGAGACCTTCGCTATTGGCCATTCCTTTTAGGGTCAACCCCAACAGCGTAAAATTCCTAACTGAGTATTCTCTTTCAGCATCCCGGGAGTGAAAGGCGAAATGATCCCGTTACGGAAGCGATATCGACAATACCGGATTTCAGAAAAGACCAAGGTAGAGAATGTTGGCCTTTGAAGATACTGCTGAGGCCAGCGGGTCGTGGTAAAGGGGTTTCAAGAGCTATTCTAAGGGTGCTGTTCCTTCCATTGCAATAAGAGGCAGAGCCCCTCTCTCTCCACCATCTAGCCCTTCCGTCCAATAAACTTTTCTGTCCATAAGATTTTATGGTGTGGCCGACAAGTGGGCCCTTTATTGATACTGTTATGAATCTGATTTATACCGATGCCCACAATGTGGGGAGGGTCCAACAAACGCGTCTATCGGAGCTTTTGTACGACGTTGCAAAATGAACTACGCTGATAAACTTTCTTTGACCCCAGGCAACTTGGATGAAAGTTTTATCACTAAGATCGACATAACCTCGAGCTCAAAAACATTTGCCGCATGGGAAAAATACGCTCGGGCAACCCGTATGTCATCCACCTAATGGTTGATACTTATTTAAACTTATGACAATTTATGCAGTACAATCAATTCACACCTCAAGTGAAATGCCTATTTTGCTTCCGAGTCTACCTACCACATTCGCGGAAGTTTACTGTGACCTCTTCAAGAGATTAACATCATTTTCCTCAAAATTATGGGTCCCATTCACATTTTTACGTTACCTACTTTCGTTTGGTGTGTGTAGGTGTGCGTCTATCATGTTTCGTAGATTCTTCATGGCCACAATTTTCACTCGATTTTGATGATTCGGACAGGGAATGTGAAGGTTAGGCTGTATATGGTCTCCTTATGAGTTTCATAGCTAACAAATCAATACATCACAGTGAGAATCCCTGAAAGTAAATCCAAATCCATTTCTCACTACCTAACCGTCCGATCTCTCACAGGAAGACAGTCGAAGAAAAAGGGGTTTAACAACGAATATTTATTTAACACGATCGTATCATTAGCAGCAGCTGCGCTTGCGCAAATGTAAATCTTTGTAATAACTTTAATGTCTACAGTTTTTTTCGGGAAAACAGGGAAGCTAAATGTCGTACCCAACGTCCCACACTTTTGTCTTTACATTCTTCTCAAAATGTCAAGATTCTCCATTTTCAGCACTTTTGGTTCATTATTCAATAATAAACCATTGTAATCGCTCTGGAAAAAAAAATTCTAACCCCCCTGAAAATTTCATGGTTTACGTTTCAAAGGGTGTAGTATCCGAATCTTCAATAAAAAATTTTCCGTCCGTCCGCCGTACGCCGTACGCACGACATCTCCGAAACGGCTGGAGCAAAAAATCTGAAATTTTCAGGAAAAATCCATCTTGGTCCGACGACGGCCCAATTCTTGAGCCAGCTCCCTCACTCAATTTAAAGTGCCCTTTAAGGGCTGTAAAAGTTTTGTAAAATCCCTGAAAACCTCAAAACTAGACGAATCGGCCTAAATATTTTCCTATTTGAAGAACATACCATGAGGAATCGAATGAGCCCTTCTCCACGTCCGTAGGTCAAACCATTCCCGATGTATGGCCCGAGTTATGGTGCCAACATTTGCGTTTTTTCGTTTATTATTGTTTTGTTTGTAACCTAGTGATGTCCGGCCGATAGCGTCGAGTTGTAGTGAATCTGTATACTGGAGTGATAGCCGATGTGAATACTTGTAGTGTAGTTAGTAGCCGATACATGGGTTGAAGCATTCTGATTCTGATAATATATAGGTAAATATTATTCAATATTATTACTGGGGTATATTATTCAATATTATTACTGGGGTAAATAAGTAATCTTTCACTGGGGTTTATTATTCAATTGGCTTGCGTTCATGATTTGAATCTTACTAAGCTTCGGAGTGTGCGTGTTTTACAGGTGATAGAGCGATTATTGAATTTCAGGAGATATGCATAGACTACGTAAATCGGTTCTCATCCAAAACACCTATTTGGATTGATCAGTTGATGATATTTGTGTGCCCCCTCTACATCTGTCTACCTTTGGCTACATCGTTTAAATTTGGATTTGGGGAAGTTTTAACGCAATACGAGTGCCAAAGGACTTGATAAATTACAGATGTTTTTATTGTGGGGTGGTTCAATAAAAAAACGCTGCAAATTCTTTCACTGGGGTTTATTATTCAATTGGCTTGCGTTCATGATTTGAATTTCTACTAATCTTTGAAGTCTGCGTGTTTCACAGGATAGGGCGATTATTGAATTTCAGGAGGCACACAAATATGATCAACTGTTCAATCCAAATAGGTATTTTGGTCGAGAACAGATTCATGTGCTCCATGTATATCTCCTGAAATTCAATAATTGCCCTATCCTGTGAAACACGCACACTCCAAAGCTTAGTAGAAATTCAAATCATGAACGCAAGCCGATTTAATAATAAACCCCAGTGAAAGAATTTGCAGCGTTTTTTCCTACTATTCCTTCAAGTTCCTTCCCCAGCTTATGAAATATTTTCATGCCGAGGTGTCAAGATCATACCAATGTTTCTTCTAGAACAAGGAATTGACGGAAAGGACGGGTGGTTTGACGTGGTAACCTTGCAACACCAAATCGATTTCAGGATATGACAAAAAAATAGATCAGAACGTCAAAGCGATCTGCCCGAAAGATATCAAGAATAATAAACAAAGAATTATAAAAAACGCTTGTGTAATTACTTACAACGGCTCTCTTTAACCACGAATATTTTATATAAGACATCATATAACCTACGATTACGTAATCTCCTTACGAGTACTTTACATGACCTTTTTTAGTCCCCATCTTTTTACAGCGTGACATTGTAGCGTAGAATTCAGGGGATTTAGATAATGATCATTTCTCTGGCAATGAAGACTCAAGGTGTAATGAATCGTGTGGCTGATATTGACATGCATTTAAAAGTTTTTCGGCCCCTCGATAAGTTTCAGTTTGTCGTTGTCGTTCGACCGTAAATAGTCGACTAGCATCTTTAGGTTGTAATCGAGGCGATGGAATGGAACATTTCCCATTCCAAGGTGAGAGCTGGCTACGCCAGCAACATCCAGAGGTGAATGAGGTCACCTGTCGGCTTCACAGACCTTAGGGAACGGCTGTTCGAAGAATCAGGAAACTAGAAATCAGTCATATTCACCAGGTAGAGCACAGATTTATTGCTACTGGTTTCCATAAGGATTCGTTGATTCTAAATTGATTTTTGATTAATTACTTTTTTCAAGAAGATTGTGGCGGATTGTGTGGAGGATTGTGGATAATGCGTAAACAATTTTCGGCAACTGTACAACAGAACTAGTCCAATTGGGAGGATGAGCCCAGAACATATTTATTAATCCGCTGTTGTTTCACGAATTCCGGTAGCATCCTTGCTGTTTTTGACTGAGCCGATCTATTGATTGGAAATAGAATTAAAGTTCAAAATTTGAAAGCTCAAAACTAATGTTTTCAAAAACTTAATCATTATTATCAATTTTGTTTTTAAATTATGGACAAGAGCTTAAAACTACATTTAGAGTCCTTGGAAGTAACTTCTACGTTTAATGAATTTTCAAGAGACGAATGTGGGTTTTTATGGCTCAAACTCATATTTCGATAACGGGTAGAGATAGAAGGTAGGGATAGGCTGGTGGGATAGGTTAGTGGCATTTCGCTCCATTTTTTTTAGTTTCACCAACTTTTTTTGACGTCGGGTACGGAAACCTTCTATATTTCGTTAACGGGTACCGTGTATGCTTCACCCTACACTTCAACAATGTATGGAAACATATAGATATATTATTTATACCAATATTCGGCAGCCCTAAAATTAAGTCACTGAATAGATTTGTTCTAAGAAATCTGGTTTATCTACTTTCTTTCATGAGTAGTGGAGTAATCCGAAGATTTAGGTGGTTAGTA